>RBNK01000078.1:0-43258 GCA_003990785.1 Endogone sp. FLAS-F59071 | reverse complement strand
TTTTTTTTTTTTTTTTTTTTTTTTTTTTTTTTTTTTTGGTGGGGGGAGGAGGAGGAGGATATATTGTATGAGTGTACTGTACTGCAAGCAAATAATGTAAATGTGAAATAACAATTTTACGATTTAATGGTTGGTATGTTGTTTCTCTTTTTCCTTCTTTCTAGTCTCTATAATTATAAAAGCAGCAATATAGATCTTTTTTTTACTTTTCAAAGTTTCAATGAATATCTACTTAAAAAAAAAAATTTCAAGATCTCTCTTTTGTTGATTTTGCTTTTCAACAATTCTAAAGTCAGAATTTAACATTTATACTTATAGTTTATTACTAAACCAAAATAATATACATCAGGAAAATATTTTCAATTTATAGTTCATGACTAGTATCTATGCTTGCAGGCTGTTTATAGGCTATTCTGGGCTGTTCATCATTTTGCAATACTGTTCTAGAGCTATTCATGCATTGTACATGTATTCTAGAACTATTTATATATTTATATACTGTTCTAGTAAGTTTATTAAAAACAGTTTATAGTCTATAACTAATATCTATACTCATAGCTATTTTGTTTATAGCTCTTAGTAAATACTGTTCAAGAATTATAAAACTATTTTTTTAATATATTTAGAAGAAATTGATAGTCTCTAGTACAAAATAAACCTATTAAATAATATAAGTCTTATTATAGATATAACAAACAGTCTTATATATAATAATAATACTTTAGTATAAAGAGTTTATACTAAATATTTTATATTTTATCAATATATATAGTACTTTATAACTATATTTTTATTAGAAAAATATTTTCAGTTTATAGTTCTTAACTAAAGTTTATGATCTGCAGTAGTTTATCTTTTATTATACCATTCTAGTATAGTTTTGAAATAGTTTATTCTTTTACTATTATTAGGAAAATATTTTCAGTTTATAGTTTATGACTAGTATCTATGCTTGCAGGCTATTTGTAGATAGTTCTAAGCTATTTGTCATTTTGCAATACTGTTTTTATACTGTTTATACACTGTTCATATTGTTCTAAATTTATAAAAAAACAGTTTATAGTCTATAACTAGTATCTGTACTTATAATTGTTTTATTTATAGTATAACAAATGTACTAATAACTAGTTATTCTACATATGTTCATTAAGAATGCTCAGAATGTTAGATGCAATATCTCCATTTGTGTATTCTTACTACTAGCTATATATACTATACTTATTTAGGCTTTACTATAACTAATATTAAGATATTCCAAAACTCTATACAAAACTGATTTATTTAGATAGAAATAAAGAAAGTATTTATATAAATTTGAAAGACTAAAAAGACTTTACTACAAAGATAATAATTTGATTATTATGAATTGCATAATATTGCTAGAGAAGTATCTTTACTGCTATAGTAGGTAGCTTATATCTTTAGTAGTATTCTCACTACTAAAGTGGGTGGCTTATAGCTGTAAATATGATTATATAGTACAAATAGTTAAAAGTAGAAGATAACTATAACTAAATCAAGTATAGTAGTAAATTCTCAAAAATTAGACAAATTGGGGGTTAGCCATTACATTTGAGAACTTAACTGAGAAAGGCTTGTCCTTAAAACTAGATAAAAGCAAGGTGATCTCATTTTCAATAGCTTAGCAGATTTGAGTGATCTCTATATAAGTAAGTTTTGTTATGTTAATAGTTTTTCTATAAAAGCTAGTAAGGATTCATTCATATATATCTCAAGAAGAGTGTATAAATTTTATTTATCATCTCTTTTTCAAATCTAGATAGTATAGTTTTTTGCCTTCAGTTTTATTAGTATAAGTTATAAGTATAATCTTGATAAAACCAGATTATAGTATCAGTTACTTGGCTTTGGTGGTATAGTTATTTATAATACTGTTAGCTGAGTAATAGAAGTCTTTTAGAGTCTTTCTCTTGATTAAGAAGCATTCAGTTGATAATCTTAAATCCTCTCATCAATACTTCCTTTATATTTTTTTCTATATCCTTCTTTGAGCTTTGTTTGTTAGTTATAGTAGATCTTAATCTTGCTTCAGTGGATTGGGGTAGGGAAAATAGAACCATTGAGTCTTCTAAGCTAAATTGTACTTTCTTTTATAGCTTATATATAATATAGTCCTTCCTATTTCAGTTGTAATTTAGCTGACCATAATAATTCTACAATATTTTGATATATAAGAACTTAATCTCTAATATACAAGGGAGTTGCATTTACCTTCTTATTTTAGTTTGTCTATTGTCTTTCTTATACCTTATCAATAAACATGAATATCTTCTTTTAGATCAATTATAATCTGCTGATATCTTATGTAATGTAGGTCTATAAATAGTCATCATATATTCTGATATCTTTTTCTAATTAGTAAAACTCTTAGTTAGATAATCTCCTATACAAGCTTGAAGAGGCTGAACTTTGTTAATACTTGATAAATAATTTAGACTACAAAAAGAGTACTATCAAGATAATAGTCCCATAATATCTCTTGATTAATAATCTTTATCAGAACATTCTTAACTATCTAGTTAGTATGCTCGGTTTAACTATTTCCTTATAGATAATATAATGTTATTTAGATATACTTAATATAGTAAGTCTACTCAAGTTCCCTAATCAGTTCATTTAGAAACTCTATACTTCAGTTACTGGTTATTTCCTTTAGTACTCTATATCTACAGATAATATTAGTATATAGAAAGTTGGCTACTATCTGTGTATCTATATCTTCAACTACTATTATTTCTAGATATTTTGTAAAGAAATTAACTGCTAAAATAATATATCTTTTTCCTATCAATATTACTGGTATAGGTTCTATGATATCTATCCTGATATATAAAAATAGCACAGCCTTGATGGTTGTAGAAGCAGCTTAGAGTATATTCTTTGCTCTTGCTCTTTTTTAATATATATCACAGTTTTATATAAAGTTAGTTATATCATTTTATATTTCAGGCTACTATACTGAATTTCTAAGTTGATATAAAGTATTATCTTAGCATATATCTAGATAATAAATAATTATATACTAATAATAAAATGTTTAATATGTCTTTCTTCTAGATTATTGAAATAATATGTTCCTCCTTTTTATAATATAATAAATTGTTCTGAACTTTGTATTGTCTATCTGTAGTTAATAAAATATTCTTTATCCAATCCTCCATAGCTTCTCTAATTTCTCTTCTTGTTAACCAAATCACCAAATCAAAGTATAGTATTATATTCATTCTTATACTCTACCTTGGGCATCTAATAGTATTCTGCTAAGTATATTAGTATTTTGATTTGTCTTTCCTTTTCTAAATTTCACCACAAAGTCATATTCTTGAAGTATCATAATCTATTATATATATATTCTACTTGAATTAGATCTGTTAAACAATCACTTAAGTACTGAATAGTCTGTTATAACTTCAAAGTATTATCTAATAAGGTAATATCTGAACTACTTGACTATCTATATAACTATGAGATACTCTAATTTAGTTGATTTATAATTCTGCTCAACTCCTCAAGTTCCTTAGCTTATATAACAAATCACTTATTTCAGGTCTTTGGCATCATCTTGCAAAAGAATTACACCTATTCTAATTGTACTTGCATTCATATACAGCTTGAAAAGTCTTATCTAATTTGGTTTTACCAGTACTAGTGCAGTTGCTAAAGCTTTTTTTTAATACTTTGAGTACTTCTTACTCTGATTTATTTTGTTTTTCATTAATTTCCATTCAGTTGTAGCTTTTTATCAGAGTTGTATACAAAGGTTTAACTAGGCTTGCAAAATTTCAGATATATCAATGATAATATAAGACTAGTCCTAAAAAGGTGTACATCTTAGTTTGGTTTATAGATTACTTAAATTTGGTAACTGCTTCTATCTTAGCTAGGTTAGTTTAGATTTTTTTTTTTGTTGATAATATATCTAAGTATTATAACTTTTTTAGTAGTAAATACTTCTTCAGTTTTAAATAAAGATCTTCAGTTCAGTTGAATACCTTATGTAGTACCTTGATATGATCTAGAAATGTCACTATAAATATTATAATGTCATCTATATAAACCAGTAGTATTTTCTAATAAAGTCTTTGAATATCTTGGTCATCATTTTCTAGAAGCTTACTGATGCATTCTTGAGTTTAAACAGTATTTGTAAGTACTTCCAATAGCCTTGCAGTATTACAAATAAGGTGATTTTCTATAATTCTTCATCAAGTCCTATCTGCTAGTTATATTGAGGGTAGTGTAGAGACTTGTATAAACTAGTATTTTTGAAAAGGTGTCATTGATTCTTAATATTGGGAAAGTATCTTCTTTAGTAATATTATTGATTTTTCTAAAATTAGTATACATTCTTGGAGTAAAGGTTCTGGCTTCTAATTCTTTTTTTAGTATAATAATATTTAAAAATCTCTATAGGCTATTTGTTTTAGCTACCATTTTTCCTTTGACCATATCATTAATTTTTTTTTGTTGTTATTCAATATATTGTAACAGAATATTCTGTGATAACATATATTTTGATTATGTAAGATCACAGTCATATGACCCATAATAACACTAAGACTCATAGTGTTATTAAAACCTTTAGTATTATTAAGATCTGTAATTACATTATAAACTAAAATAGTATTTTGATCTAATATATTATTTTGCCACCCAATTACATTATAATCTGATATATCATTTTTATTATATCTTAGCTAATCAATTTGTATATTATATTTAGCCAAGCCAATCAGAAATTCGAGTAGTAACCTAGGTAGCTGCCCATATAGCACCTTGTAATTTCTTATAAATATCCTACTTACATTTATTAATAAAATTTAGACTGCAACAAGCTAAGGAAGCTTACAATAGACAACTCGAAGAATATTAAAAAAAGCCTTACTTAAGGAGTAAGCAATTAGGATAGTTTTTTTGAAATTCTAACAGATATACTTTATTCAATCGATTGCATTTAAATCTTACCAGTTAACACTTATACAGACACATTACCCTTCTTAAGTCACTACCATATTAACTACTAAGACTCCTGAAATGTATTTTCTGCACTTACTTAATTCTAAGTATATTACCATTAATATATTTTAGTTCACCACAATTAGTGCCAACTGGTAGGAAATTACTTAACACCTTGACTGATTTGTTACCTATATTACATAACCAAACTTGCCGAAACCTATAGTAGAAGACAAAAGCAAGAATGGCACTACCACCACCACCACCTGCATTACTATAACTACCTAGAAGAAGATCTCAAGAGGATGAAGAAACTATAGCAAACAGACTACCCACCTTTTACAGATATACTAAAGAATATGTTCAAGAATTCCTAGATGATTTGGAGAGCTACTTTACAGCCAAAGGAATGGCCAGCATTTGATAGATTACTATTCTGGCCACTCAACTTAGAGGACTTGTGAGAGAAACATATTGTATAGCTCTAACAGATGCAACAGCTACTGAACTAGGAGGATTACTCCTTGCAGCCACTGCAGCAGCCAGAAATTGCAGTGATAGCCGCCACTTATTAGAATACTACTAGAACTTGGTTAGAAGAGAAATATTTTACCAAATAGAAGCAAGAATCGATTAAAAAACAATTATTCAACATGAAGATATCAATCAACCAGTACCTAGAAGATTGGGTTACTACCATCAATTAGTATATGCAACTCTGTGGAGAAACTAGCCCAGTTGTATGAGAAATAGTGTTTATGAATAGCTTACCTATAGATCTTCAATGCTATATCAAGAGGTTTGGTCCTTGCAGGATGGAAGAGAAAGTCAGAATAGTACAAGCCTTTTGGGATATTGAAGTAAAACATTCTGTATTACTATATGACAAGTTACCACAAGACTTACATAAGAAATTTAGTATTGGAATACCTATAGTTCAAATGGTATCTGCATCAGCCAAACCATCTAAGAAAGATACTATTAAATCAACAGTCATAGCAAAAACAGGAAAGACAACACATGAAGATGAAATGGAAAAGATTACTAAGATATTCTCTGAAATGACAGCACATATAGCCAATCTTGAAGCCAAAGTGATTCGCCAGAATAAGCAACTGAGAAGAACCTTTATTACAAAAGAATACAACAAGACTGAGATGAATTGTTTCCTCTGTGGAAGACATGGTCACTTTACCAAGGATTGCCAAACTAGGAGTTGGAAGGAAGGACAGGAGAGAGAGGAAGAAAAGAAGGCTGACCATGCCAATGTAGTGCAAGAAATCGAAGAAGAAGATGAAGAATTTAGTAAAGAATACCTGAAAGCCTACCCTGTCGAAACAGTCAGCTACACTGCCATTAGAAAAATGCCCTATCTAAGAAAGAAACCAGCTCAAGAACCTAAGGTTGTCATTGAGAAGCCTAAGAAGCCAACACAGAGACAACAGCTGAATGAGGATCAATGGGACAAAGCCTTCAAACAGATAATGCAACCTGACGAGATGGTCATCTCAACTACTAGAGATGAAGAAATGACTGATTAGGAAGAAAATAAGGAAAAGAAGCCTAGAAGAGTTAGAGAGTTTGAATATGACCTATAGCAAGATATTGCTAGTCAAAAGGCCAACATCACCTTTAAACAACTCTTTCAGATTCCACCATTAACAAAGTAGAAAGTAAAGATGCAGATTACCAAAACCAAACCAACCATCTAATTCAAGGAAGTTAACATTACTGAAGAACAAGAGGAGTGAATTTATACCTCATCTACCTATGTACAATGCAACATTGGAGGTTTAGCATGCTCAGTCATTATCAATATAGGAGTAGAAGTTAGTATTATTATTAAGCATTTCCTAGACTGCCTAGAATGGGATATTGATGAACCTATTACCTCCACCTTAGTCATTGCAAGTGGAAAAAGCAGCATATCTTTAGGAGTATTTCAAGAAGTACCAGTTCAGTTTGGAACAGAAATAATACCTGTCAGAATAGTTGTCACTGATGCACAATCCTACAATACCATTTTAGGTAACAGCTGGTTGAAGAAAGCTAAAGCCAGAATTAACTTAGATATATAGAGGTTAATCTTTGTCAACCATGGAAGGAAGTTTAGTATACCTCTGAACATTTAGAAAGGAGTAGTACTGAAACTCACTTAGAGATCAGAAGACAAAAGTGATATAAATAAAGAAATATCCTCCAGACAGGTGCACCTCAATGTGATAGAAGAAAAAGAAGCTAACATAGTGATCCATAATGAATACTGCCATCTGACATCTTTGGAAAAGAACCAGTTGATTGAATACAACATGAGAAATACTAGATGTCCATTCTGTAAGCAATGCATCTATTGTGCTGAGATGATATGCACTTGCAGTGATACGAAGTTGATACCTTACCAGAATACCTTGGAGATGCATCTGCTAACTGAGAAAAGGATCAAGAAACCCAGACTGTCACAGACCTGCTGAAGGACCCCACCCTTAATGAATCATAGACCATATAATAGAAGGAACTCTCACCTATTTGCAAATAATACTGGAGAAGTATAGGATTGCTTTTGGACAAATATTAGACATATTGGCAAAGGACATCTTTGAGGAAATTGCAACATCTACCTGCAAGGATACTACTGAGATGAAGTTAACCCCTATAATCTTTAGGAATGTGAAAATTGGATCAGATATCCAAACAAACCATATGATATCAACTACCATAGGACTTGGAAAGAACACCATAATCAAGAACAAGAATAGATTGTATTTAAAGAAAATGAAGACAAGGAGGTACCTGATGAATAGAGCAATAAGGTTTATACTACTCAAACATCTGTCAAAGTTAGAGCCTTATTTCAAGAGAATGATGAAGATGATGGACCTACCTTAATCGAAGAAAGTGATTCAGATTTAGAAGAAGAAATCATCACATTAGAGGAAATAATTCACCCTAATAAATGTATCAGCATGCACTATTAGTGGTGGAAGGACTTATAGCAGAATCTATCTTAAGACACAACTCATGAACAGTAGAAGGAACCGAATATCCCCACCTTCGAAGAAGTATTCATAGTTGAAGAAAAGGAAACAGCAACTCAAGTTAAGAAACTGACAGAAAGTGCAATTGTACCAAAGAGAAAAACTAAAGGAGCTACAAGCTATAACCTATATGTAGATGAAGACTGCACTCTAGAACCAAAATCATCAGCTTTCATAAAAACTGAAATTACTATCGCTCTATCACCTGGATAATGTGCACAAGTATAGGCAAGAAGTAGACTTTACCACAACTCTGGAATAGGAGCCTTCCCCAGATTAATAGACAAAAACTATAGAGGAGAAATTGAGGTTGGACTAGTTAACCATAACCACAGCCAATTCAAAGTATACCAAAGAGATTGAATCACTCAAATGGTAATCATCAAATGTGAATAGCAACCTTTGAAAGAAGTAAAAGACTTAGAAGAAACATGATATGAAAAGAAAGAATTTGGATTGACTGAACAAGCAAATGTTGATAATGGAAAGACTAGATGACCAGGAGAATACCAAGAAGTACATCTACTCTCTCAATGAAAATCTGTTACTGAACCAAAAGAAACAGTTACAAGACCTACTGAAGGAGTATGAGGATATTATTACAATCAGTTTCAAGGATCTACTGGACCAAGCCTTCTTCACTTACCATATTGATACAGGAGATGTCAAACTAATCAAACAAGTACCCTATAGATTGCTAGCCAACTATCATAACTTTGTATGAAAGCATATTCAAGAACTATTAGAGTCAGGAGTGATTATACAGTCGAAAAGCTCTTGAGCATTATCTATCAGCATAGTACTGAAGAAAGATAGACAGAGAATGGTTATCGACTACTGCAAATTGAACTCAGTTACCAAAAAGTATACATATCTGATTCCACACTCAGAAGATTTACAAAACATGTTGAAGAAGGTGTAAATCTACTCAACTCTAAACCTATGAGCAGGATATAATCAAATCGGAATAATGCCTGAAGCATAAAAGAAATCAGCATTTGTTATACCATTTGGATAGTATGAATTTACAAGAATGTCCTTTGGACTCTGCAATGCACCTGCCACCTTCCAGGCTGCAATGAATAAGATCTTCTATAACCTGATTGTATATGGAGTAATTGTGTACATCAATGATATCAACATCTATGCTGAGAACTTTGCAGAACATATAGTGATCCTAAAGGAAGTATTTGAATAACTCAGAAACATGGACTAAGGATCAAGCCAACAAAATACTACTTTAAACAGAAGAAAATTGAATATCTTGGATTTATAATCAATAAAGGAGAAATTCACCTAGACTTAAAGAAGACTGAAATCATTAAAGCCTTCCTAACCCTACAAGATAAGATGATCTTATAAGGATTCTTAGGACTAGTCCAGTTCTATAAAAGGTTTATCCCTAGTTACTCCAAAATTACTGCACCTCTATACATATTGCAAAGAAAAGGAAGAGTATGGGAATGAATATCAGCTGCACAAACTACCTTTAACCTAATCAAGGAAGCACTTACCCATGCATCAGTAATGGCAAGACCAGATCTCACAAAAGTATTCAAGCTGTACACAGATGCATTATCATTCAGACTTGGAGCAAGATGACAAAGATGGGGAGCATATGATTGCTTATGCAGAACAAGCTACCAATGGAGTAGAACCTTCCTATAGAGCCACCCAGTTAGAATGTGTAGCAATCATTTAGGCTATATAATACTTCTGCCACTTCCTGATTGGAAAACAGTTTACTCTGATAACAGACCACTCAGCCCTCAAATAGCTTTGAAACAAACCAAATTTGACAGGAATGTATGCACAATAGCTAGCTATACTACAGGAGTATAACTTCATAATGCAATACAGAAAAGGACAGAATTATTAGAATGTGGATACCCTCTCACACCTACCCCAATTTATCTGAGATTGACACCCCAAACCAAAAAGAATATACCTACCCAATGGATACTAAACTCTATAATGGATATTTGGATTACCTTAGTAACCTAACCTTTACTGGAATGATGAACAAAAATGATTAATGGCTTATATAGATAACAGCACTCAACTATTTTATTAAGAATAATATACTTTACCAATGACATAGAGAATAGATATAACTTGTAGTTCCTGAATACAAAAAGTAGATGGTACTTTAGGCCTCCTATAATCATCAGCTTGCAGGACACATGGGCATAGATAACACAAATCAACAATTATCAGAAAAATATTATTGGAAGAATATATATAAAAATATTAGAAAATATATCAGGAGATGTAATACTTGCCAGAAGAGGCACTAAGGAAAAGAAGTCGAGACCTTACAATCGATTATACCTAGAGAACTCTTTGAACATATTAGAATAGACATTGTTAGACTACTATCAAGAACACTTAGAGGAAATCAATATATCATAGTAGCAGTAGATTACCTGACCAAATACTCTAAAGCAAGAGCCTTGCCTCTTGCAGATGCCCTTAACATTGTACCCTTTATCTACGAAGATATTATCTGCTATTATAGGATACCCTATGAAATAACCTCTGATCAAGGAACCAAATTCATTAATGAATTCATACAGATATTAATGTAACACTTCGGGATCCACTAGATAAAGACTACTGCCTATCATCCCCAAGGAAATGGACTTACTGAATGGATGAATCAAACCATCAAAAACACAATTGCTAAAGTAGTACAATCACAAGGAGGAGATTGGGATCTATACCTACTTTCTGCCTTATTTACACTATGAACAATGAAACAAGAAACAACAAAGTTTATCTCTTTTGAGCTTACTTACAGAAGAAAAGCTCATCAGCTAGTAAATCAAGTGATGATTACTTTGGAACTCAGCCACACCTCCTGAGAAATGCAAATCGAGCATTATATGATAAAAGAAATTCGAGAATTACACAATGTCCGAAACAAGGCAAGAGAATTTATTGCTATTGCACAAGATCATCAAAAGAAGAATTATGACAAGAAATACAAGGAAATCGAAAAATTGAAGATTAGTGACCAGGTCTTACTATACTGGAATATAGTAAAATTTTTATAGTTAGCAAAATTGAACCTAAAATGGGAAGGACCATACTACATTGCGAGTATAAAAGGAACTACATATCAGTTACAAAAAATGATAGGAATGATTTTACCTTACACTGTTTATCAAAACTGCCTCAAGAAATACCATGCCCTGCTGAAACAACTTCTATGAAGTCTGAGTTAGCCTAATCAAAGCATATCAACATATAGAACTCTTGGAAGACCTTGAGGAGATAAAAGGATTGACCTTATAGAAGACTCAATCAATTATATACAATATTTAAAGGAGATAGCACTTGGCGTGAATCAATGAATGGAAAGAGTACTACCAAATTACACAACTCTGGGAAGAAGAAGTTGAACATATTTGGAACCAGAAGGATAGAGAAATCTATCAATGAGCCCTCAAAGAAGTACTCCCTGCCTATGCAGCAAGAATGGCTGAATAGATTTATTAACTATTCAAGCACAAGTCTAGTGCTCTGAACCACTTTCAGTACAGTACATTCCAACTACACCAACTTATACAGAATGATATGAAGAAGCTAGAGGAAGAGGTAAAACAGTTACAAAGAGATTTCTCCAAGTTAGAATTATACCTTGAAGTCTAACTCATAGAAAGGAAGATGTGACAGAACATTCTGTGACAATATATATTATGATGGAACATTTTGTGATAACATCCAATTTGATCATGTAAGATCACAAGTCATGTGACTTGCAATAACGCTAAGACCCATAGCATTGTTGAGACCCGTAGCATTGTTGAGACCCATAGTGTTGTTAAGACTCATAGCATTGTTGAGATCTGTAACCACACTATAACCTAAAATAGTATTTCGATCTGATATATTATTTCACCACCCAATTACATTATAACCTGATATATCATATCTTAGCCAATCAATTGTATCTTATATTTAGCCGAACCAATCAGAAATTCAAGTAGTAACCTAGGTAGCTGCTCATATAGCACCTTGTAATTTCTTATAAATACTCTGCTTGCAATTATCAATAAAATTCGGACTGCAACAAGCTAAGGAAGCTTACAACAGACAACCTAAGGGATACTGAAGCCTTACTCAAGGAGTAAGCAATTGAGATAGTTTCGAGATTCTAACAGATACACTTCATTTGATCAACTACACTTAATTCTTGCTAGTTAACACCTACATTGACACCCTTCTTAAAATGCTACCGCATAAACTGCTAAGACCCCTAAAAACATATTTTCTGCACTTGCTCAATTCCGAGTATTCTGCCATTAATATATTTTAGTCCGTCACAATATTTTAATTATGTGAGATCACAGTCATATAACCCATAATAACACTAAGACTCATAGTATTATTAAAACCTTTAGTATTAATAAGATCTGCAATTATATTATAAACTAAAATAGTATTTCAATCTGATATATTATTTTGCTACCTAATTATATTATAATCTGATATATCATTTTTATTATATCTTAGCCAATCAATTTATACATTATATTTAGCTGAGTCAATCAGAAATTTGAGTAGTAACCTGGGTAGCTACCTGTATAATATCTTATAATTTCTTATAAATACTCTACTTGCAATTATCAATAAAATTTGGACTGCAACAAGCTAAGGAAGCTTACAACAGACAACCCAAGAGATATTAAAAAAAGCCTTACTCAAGGAGTAAGCAATTGGGATAGTTTTTTTGAGATTCTAATAGATACACTTTATTCAATTGATCACACTTAAATCTTACCAGTTAACACTTACACAGATACATTACCTTTCTTAAGTCACTACTGCATAAACTGCTAAGACCTCTGAAACATATTTTCTACACTTACTCAATTCTGAGTATTTCGCCATTAATATATTTTAGTCCACCACAATATGCAGGTAGTGTTTAATATTATAAGAGTGATATATAATAGACAAAATAATTAATTGAAAAAGAACAAACTATGCTTGCAATTAACTGCTAAACCCAGAGAATTTAAGAACCTTATCCAACTCAACTGCAGTAAAAAAATACTGCCAGATGCTCAACTTTACTTTGACCAAACTATGAACAGATCAAGAACATAGTAGAAAATACAATTATCAATCAATATAATAAACTACCACAATTATACACTAGAGTGACTCAAAAAGATACTATCAACATGGTGGAATTCATAAAAAAAAAATATCAGTATCTACTAATTTAACAATACTGTTAGACAATTCAGAAGCTACTACCAAATAGGATATGCCTTACAATTAAGGCAGGAAAACCATCAAGAACTGACAGAATGAGAATCCACCAAATATCTAGGACTAACTTGTTAGGAAAGATGCATAGTTAAAAGGACCTTCAATGTATTCTAACATTGGCCTTCCACATTAAAACATCTTGGCAATCTAAGTCTATACTAATAAGAAAATCTATAAAATGTAGAAGAAAAGATACTGTTACTTTATTTATTAGAAATTACCCAATAGATAACAACTATCTTGAAGTAGAAACTAATACTTCCTTATTTAGGTTGGATATAGAAGATAAAATCCACACTGCCAAAATTATCAACACTGTAGATACCATCTATACTACCAAAATTATTAACACTGTAGATACTATCTACACTGCCAAAATTATTAACACTGTAGATACTATCCACACTGCCAAAATCTATACTGCCAAAATTATCAACACTGTTGATACCATCAACATTATTGATATTTTATTCAATGATGAATAGAATTTCTAAATCAATAGTATAACTAATAATATTCCAAGTAGTAATCTAGGCAGCTATCTATATAGTACCTTAAGAATTTTATATAAATATCTCTCAATTCTTTATTCAATAAACTTTAGTTCAATAGCAGTGCATACTCAAGATCCCTTTGAGAGCTAAAGATCTTACTCCTCTTCTATATATATCAAGAGTACTAAAGACTATAAGTCTGAAATCACAATTAATAATTTTATAAAGAAACAAAGTACTTTTGATACCTTAGAAACCTTGCAATATACTCAGAGGTTCCTAAGTCTAATACAGATTAGTATTATCAAATGCTTCCTCACAGGCAGTTCTAGAGTAACCCCCTTATAAATATAGTATACATTTGATTAATAGGTATCCTTGAATGTTGATATAATAGAAGTGCTTTGGTAGTTTTAAATTTATTTCTTCAAAGGTTATTGTAAAGATGTTAAAATATTTATTGATAAGTGTCTTCAACTTCTTCTTTTCTTCTTTGCCAAGTTATTCTCTGAATATATAGGCTTTCTTATTTGCTATCTTAAGTATATACTTGAGATCTTTATAATGTTAACTCCAGTTGATCTAAATTTTTTATCTCCTCTAACTGTTTCTTCGAAATTAGTTACTTTCTACTACTTTGCTAGTCCAAATGAATATAATAATAAGTTGTACAACTCAGTCTCCTCCATAGAGCTTAGCTATATTAAATTAGTATTAGTTAACAACTACTATCTTAATTTCACTAGTATAATCTATATCAATAACTCCTGTATCAATTGTTATTCCAGCTACTGCTAAAGAGCTCCTTAGTTTGATTTAACTATAATATCCTTGAAGTATTCTTATAGCAATTTCTGTTTCAACTATACAAGATTCTCCAGGTTATAATTCAATATCCTTAATAGTTAAGAGATTGAATTCAGCAGCTTGTTTGCTTTTCTTTCTAATAGTTTGGCCTTCTAGTTAGTCTATATGATTTGTATTATGAAGAACTCCTTTTGTTTATCCTTATTATTACTTTCTATCATTTGCAGATAAACTCCTCTTTCTAAGTCAATAGGTATTTTATAATAGCATCCTTTTCAAGTAATTTATATCTTGCATATACTGAGGTCAATTACTACTTGCATCTTCTTCAACTAATTGTTTCCAATAACAAGATCATAGAATGTCATATCAACTACCATTGCTGATACTGGGATAATAAGCTTGTCAAAGTAGATAGGTAATTCATATACTTTGCTAAATAGTATTGTAGTATATCTATCTATTACTATAATTATTATAGTTGTTGCTTCTTCAATTTGCTATCTAAGTTGGTCAAATATTAATATATCCTCCAGCATCTGTATTGATAATATATAATATTATAATTTTCTCAATCTGATATTGTGAATATGCTGATGAATTCTGTAATTCATTATCCTCTAATTGCTGTATTGTATTGATCTTAACTACCTCATATTCAGATTATGTAAGAGTGATTAATTTAGATATTATAAATAATTGCTACTATACCACAGCACTACTTAGAACATTCTAGCTACTTAAATCTGAATGAAGAAACTGATATTTCTATATCTGGATCAGATATAGAAAATTATATAAATGAAGACATCATCTATATAGGCATTACTGAACTCATAGGCACTACCTATAGGCATCATCAAACTTATAGGCACTGCTTATATAAGCATTGTCAAATTCATAGATACTACCTACATAAGTACCACTGATACTATTAATACTATTGATATCAAAGATTTATAATTAGCTTATATTATTAATTTTAGCTTTTTAATTTTGTATAAATATCTCTTAAATTCTTTATTCAATAAACAGCAATCAGTTCAATCAGTCAAGTTCAGTTCTTGATCTCCTTAATAATCTCTTATATATAATATATCAATCCTATACAACTCTTTACAAAAGCTAGAACCTCAAGAGGCTTTGCATAATACAGATAGTTGTAGACTTATTAAATTGATGTTCTGCACTATTCTCATAACCTTCTGAAATAAGTTCAATAGTAATGCATACTCAAGATCTCTTTGAGAGCTAAAGATCTCACTCTTCTTCTATATACATCTAGAGTGCTAAAGACTATAAGTCTGAAATTCACAATTAATAATCTAACAAAGAAATAAAGTACTTTCAATATCTTAAAAATCTTGTGATATACTTAGAGATTTCTAAGTTTAATGTAGATTAGTATTATCAGATGCTTCTTTACAAACAGTTCTGAAAGAACCCCCCTTATAACTTAGTAGCAGCAGTAACAAAAAACTGTTCTTTAACTGCCTAGAAAATCTTTGACATAACAAGATAACTCTAGTAGCAGCAACAATATACTAGCACTTAACATAACAAATATTTAATATCATTACAATTGTAACATAATTAATATTTAAAGAATATATACTATAAATATTTTATTAAGGCCTAATTCTTTTAGAGTACTTATAATATACTTGAAGTAATACTAAATATCTATATAAATCAGCAAGAAGACTATAATATTGAAAAGAAATAAAGATGATCATAATAATAAGAAGCATAGATAGACTTCAAAAGTAGATAAACTTTGCGAATAGACTTTATAAAGACATGTCAATACAAGTAATCTTGAGAAGACAATATAAATCATTTATTAAAGACATAGATTATCAAAATCAGTATTAATAGAAATAAATTATATACTCTGAAGCAATGAGTACTAGCTGACATAACAATACTAGCTGAGAGAGAAATTGATGAATAATTACTGATAAAACAATTTATCAGCAATCAAAATAACAGTTACAATTAGCAGACAGATAACTCCGATAACTTTATAATAAGATATCTAGATAATTACCTGCAAAGATACTTTAATAATCACTGCATTAAATCAAACAGAATCAATACTATACAAGGAAAACAACTTATAGAATACTAAATAACTTTCTTATAGAAATAGTATAAATACTATTTTCTCAAGAGGGGAAGAGTTGTAAGAGTGATTAATTTAGACATTACAAATAATTGCTACTGTGCCATAATACTACTTAGAATATTCTAGTTACTTCAATCTAAAAAAAAACTAATATTTCTATATTTAGATCAGATACAGAAGATAATATAAGCAAAGATACTGCCTATATAGGCATCACTGAACTTATAGGTACTGCCTATATAAGTATTGCCAAACTCATAGGTACTGTCTATATATGCATCACTGAATTTATAGATACTGCCTATATAGGCACCACTGATACCATCAACACTATTGATATTAAAGATTTATAGTTAGCTTATATTATCAATCTTAGCTTTTCAATTTTGTATAAATATCTCTCAAATTCTTTATTCAATAAATAGCAATCAGTTCAATCAGTCAAGTTCAGTTCTCAATCCTCTTAACAATCTCTTATATACAATATATTAACCCTATACAACTCTCTATAAAAGCTAGAACCTCAAGAGGCTTTGCATATTGCAGATAGTTATAGACTCATTAAATTGATGTTTTGCACTATTCTTGCAACCTTCTAAAATAAGTTCAATAGCAGTATACACTCAAGATCTCTTTAAGAGCTAAAGATCTTACTTCTCTTCTATATACATCCAGAGTACTAAAGACTATAAGTCTGAAATTCACAATTAATAATCTAATAAAGAAATAAAGTACTTTCAATACCTTAGAAACCTTGCAACATACTCGGAGATTCCTAAGTCCAATACAGATTAGTATTATTAGATACTTCCTTATAAACAGTTCTAGAAGAACCCCTCTTATAGGTTATATATTACTTATCCCTCTTTGTATTTATTATCGGAATATCAGAAATTTGGCAAGTTGTTTTACTTTGACTAGGATTATCATATTCTCTATTTTCTTCTAGATATCAAGACTATATTTCTTAGATTTTTGCAACTTGCATTCCTTGTTTCCTTTACTCATAAGTGCTTTAGACATTGATATGTCTTCTTAGATAATGCAATTAACTTCTTCTTCAAAGAGCTCATCCTGTTCATTATTATTAAATTCACATTCTTATACATATTGTGCTACCTATAGGGTTTTTATTATATAAGGAGATCCTACTTTCTTAGGTCATCTGAGTTTTCATTTCTCCTATATAGCTAGAAATACTTCTACTTGATTATACTCATCTTCACTATCAAAGTCTTCTTCCTCAAAGGTGATAATATTTATCTGAGTTCATTCTTAAGTTCCTAATTGGGTAATCCTTGTAAGAGGGTTTTCTCTAAACTGCTTGTAAAGAAGTATCTGATAATACTAATCCATGTTAAACTTAGGAATCTCTGAGTATATCACAAGGTTTCTAAGATATTAAAAGTACTTTGTTTTTTGTAAAATTATTAATTATAATTTTCAGACTTATAGTCTTTTAGTACTCTTGATGTATATAGAAGGGAGTGAGATCTTTAGCTCTCAAAGAGATCTTAAGTATGCACTGCTATTGAACTGAAGTTTGTTAAATAAAGATTTGAGAGATATTTATATAAAATTCTTAAGGTGCTATATGGGTAGCTGCTCAGGTTACTACTCAGAATATTATTAGTTATACTATATTTAATTTATAAGTTCTATTCATTATTGAATAAAATATCAACAATGTTGATAGTATCAACAGTATTAATAATTTCAGCAGTATGGATGGTATCTATAGTGTTGATAATTTTGGCAATATGAATGGTATCCACAGTATTGATAATTTCAACAGTGTGGATGGTATCCATAGTATTGATTTCTTCTTTTGTATCTAATCTAGATAAGGAAGTATTAGTTTCTTCCTTGATATGGTTGTTGTCTACTAAGTAATTTCCTAGAAGGTGAAGTAATAATGTTTCTTCTTCTACATTCTATAAGTTTTCCCATTGATATGGACTTAGATTGCTAAGGTGTTTCAATGCAGATAGCCAATGTTGGAATATGTTGAAAATCCTTTTGGCAATATATCTTTCCTAAGAGTTTAATCTTAGATATTTGATGAATTCTTATTCTATCAGTTCTTGATAGTTTCTTGCCTTAGTTGTAAGATATATTTCATTTGATAGTAGCTTCTGAATTATCCAGCAGTATTGTTGAATTGGTAGATGCTAATATTTCTTTTTGCAAATTCCACCATGTCGATAGTATCCTCTTGAGTTACTCTAGTATATGGTTGTGGTAGTTTATTATATTAGTTGATAATTGTATTCTCCACTATATTCTTGATCTGTTTATAGTTTGGTCAAAGTGGAGTTGAGTGTCTGGTAGTATTTCTTTGCTATAGTTGGGTTAGATAAGGTTTTTATATCCTCTGAGTTTGGCAGTTGATAGCAGATATAGTTGTTTTATTATGTTTTTACAAGTATTTTGTCAATGCCTTTTTATATATCACTCTTACAATTCTGCTTATTTTGATTATACATCTTGAAGTATAATATCTTTTTTTTCTATATCTCCTGTATACTCTTATATCTGGCTAGATGTAGTCTTTAGATATGTACCTGTCTTTGTTATACCTAAAGTATCTCAGGTTCCTAATTAGATATATATTTGATCTAGTTATAGAGGTTGGATTCATCATAAATCATTAGACTGATTGCTATGCATTGATTTGCCTTTTAAGATCCAAGATGTATACAGTTATCTTGCTTATTTATTTAATGAGATCATCTATAGCTAGGTCTTTTTATGAGGCTACTCTCTAATTAACTGTAGCTAGTATGATAGTAGGTATAACTACTAGTATTGTTTGGGGTTCTTGAAGGTTGTTTAGCAATATTTGCTATATTATATCTTAACTCAGGTTTCATACAGCCTAATACCTCTATATATAGTCAACCTTCTATATAAGGTTCAATCTAACTGGGCTAGAGTATACTTGAGTAGCAATTTTATAATAGAGTCTATTTATAAATGATTACTTAATAATTAAGTCCTATATAGTTAGCCAGTAAGTATCTTATAAGATCTACTATATATCAGATTTTTATATAAAAGGTAAGAGGACTTTTATTCATTCTCTGATATATTAATACTAGCTGATCTTTTATATTTTACTATATGTTAACTATATAGTAGGTAGCTCTTAACTATATAATAATATTAGTGAAGATTACTCTAGCATCGACTTTTACATTTACTCCTCCTGCTTCTATATTAAATCCTCTATTTACTGCTATAGCAATTACTGTAGTATTATATACAATTTTAGCAGATCCTTATAAGACTGCTTCTAGAACATTCACTTTTACAATATTGATAAACTGTTAGATTACATTATAAATCTGTAAGTTTTCAATAAACTTGATTACTGATTTAACTAGTATATAACTAGTAAAGATTGGTAATCTTTCTATCATTTTATATATGTTAATTTTTAGTTCATTATCTAATTCCTCATCAGATGTTTTATAAAATAATACTTGTAGTTTTGTTACCAAAATCAATAGCTGATTCTTCATCTAATAATAATCTGTTATATACTATAAGAGAGATAATAGATTTTTTTGTTTCACTATAGTTACTGTCAGATGGTGTAAGAGTGCAGTAATTGCACCACACCGCAGCCAAGAAGTGATGGAACTACCCGATTTCTCACCATCCGATCTTCTGATTCTATTAGTGATCGTTCCATCCAATTTTTCAAGCTCTTCTGATTCTCACATAATCCCTGGTGACGCAGTATCCAAGCAAACATCAGGAATGACACAGCAATCATTCCCACCATTCCCATCACTTAGAATTAATTTAGCAGTTTTCCCATACTTTTATTGTAATCATTAAGTATTATTATTGGTGCTCAGTCATCTCAGTACTTGATCATCAGATCATTAGCATATCATTTGACCATCACCTCATTTATCAGTTATATTGTATCATTTATTTGTCATATATTTAGCTTTGACCTTTTGTATAAATATCTCTCAATTCTTTATTCAATAAACTTCAGTTCAATAGCAGTGCACACTCAAGATCCTTTTGAGAGCTAAAGATCTCACCCTCCCTTCTACACACATCAAGAGCACTAAAGACTATAAGTCTGAAATTTATAATTAATAATCTTATAAAGAAACAAAGTACTTTCGATACCTTAGAAACCTTGCGATGTACTTGGAGATTCCTAAGTCCAATGTGAATTAGTATCATCAGACACTTCCTCACAGGCGGTTTAGAAGAAACCCCCTTACAGATGGGTTAGATGTAATAAATTTTTCTTTCTTGAAGCTAGAACTATTTAATGATTTTCTTATATAAAAAGTAAAGGTGTCTATTAGTAATCTATCTTGAATAATACTGTCTTTCACTATGAGTATACCATTGTTACTTAAAGGGTACTATTGTTACTTAAAGAGGTAGTTTGGTCCTATCTGAATAAGGATATGAGAGTTAGTCTTTTAATAACTCTTCTACTAGTTAGTATCAAGATATGATAAATATACTAATAACTAGTTATTCTATATGCATTCATTAAGAATACTCAGAATGTTTGATGCAATATCTCTATTTGCATATCCTTACTACCAGCTATATACTGTACTTATTCAGGCTTTACTATAACTAATATTAAGATATTCCAAGACTCTATATAAAACTGATTTATTTAGATAGAAATAAAGAGAGTATTTATACAAATTTAAAAGACTAAAAACATCAGAAAAATGGTTAATTAATCTATGAACTATTTTACTAAGAGCTGTGAACTATTTTACTAAGAGCTATAAACAAAATAGCTATGAATATAGATGCTAGTCATAGACTATGAACTATTATTAGTGAACAGCTGTGAACAGCTACAAACTACTCTAGAACTCTGCTAGAACAATATTGTAAATCACAAACTGGCTAGAACAGCCTGTGAACAGCCTGCAAACAGCCTATAAGCATGGATGCTAGTCATAGACTATGAACTGAAAATAGTTTCCTAATAAAAACTTTGCTACAAAGATAATAATTTGATTATTGTAAATTGCATAATACTGCTGGAGAAGTAAGTGTCCTCACTGCTGTAGTGGGTGGCTTACATCTTTAGTGGTATCCTCACCACTAAAGTGGGTAGCTTATAGCTGTGGACATGATCACATGGTACAAATAGTCAAAAGCGGAAGGTAACTATAACTAAATTGAGCGTAGTGGTAAGTTCTCAGAAATTAGACAAATTGGGGGTCGGCCGTCACAATAGCTCTTAGTAATAATAATACTATTTGTGAACTATTTAAACATTTTCCTGATGGTACTGTTCTAGTGCAGTTCTGGGGTGTTATAAGATATTTTAGGTAGTTTGTACACTGTTTGTCAAAACTAGTTTAGAATATGTGAAATAATAAACCTAAAATACTAAAGATCTGGGAGGTGCCGTCGTGGCGGTCGTCGCGGTTGGAACATGCTATCCACGAAACAGAGGTTCATCTCAATGAAAAATTGACATGACGAACTCCAAAATCGATGCGTTACAGATTCCATAAAAAAAAAATCTCATCTATCCTCCATGTGAAATTACAGGGGCGTCCCGTTGAAGGCGTCCTAAGGTGTCCCAGTCGTTGAAGATGGCGTCCCAGTCGTCGAAGGAGTCCTGTCCTGGTCACCGACGGCGTCGGACACAGGATCAGAATCGAATAATCAGCCTTTGCATCTACAAAGGAGCGTGCAGTCAAATACAAAGAAATTTTGATGAAACCCGCGCGCATGTCAACTATTGTAACCCGTGCATGTCTAGCAATAATGCCCGCGCATGTCAGAACAATGTCAGCAACACTGCCCTCGCATGTCAGTACCTGCAGCCTGCATGCCAGTGTCCATAACTCACATACAAAATTACTCTTTTTTTGCTTTTAGGTCGTCGTCCCGAATTTCGATTTTAGGATAGTATCATTTTCTCAACTTCTTCCAAATGATGAATGACACAAAATGTATCATAAGTAAATCGCTCATACATACTAACATCGATTTGAACATAAACTGCATATCACGCTCATTCCGAGAAAACGAGAAAGTGTCAATTTACTGAAATCTATATAGGTTGATAGCATAGACTATGACCTTGTCTAATATTTGAAATATTAATACTATTGTGACGGCCGACCCCGACTTAACTGATTTTCGCGAATTTTGTACTACGCTTGATTTAGAAGTTACTGTAACACTTCCTATTATTTCGGCATGATGCCTATTATTTCGGCATGATGCCTATTATTTCGGCATGACACCTATTATTTCAGCATGATGCCTATTATTTCGGCAAAGTGCCACCACCAGAGTTATTCTTCACAACAATTGGATTGTATTTTCATAAGTGAAGTCTCTATTAGTCATTCTTTAGTCTCTCAAATTTGTATAAATACCCCCTCTATTTCTATCTAAATAAATCAGTTTGTACAGAGTCTTGGAATATCTTAATATCAGTCATAGTAAAGCCTGAAGAGCACAGCATGAAGCTGTAGTAAGGATATGCAAAGGGAGATATCGCATCTAACACTCTGAGCATTCTTAACGAATGAATGAATGACTGGTTATTAGTACATTTATTACATCTTGGTGCCAACTGGCAGGAGAGTTATCAAAAGACCAACTCTCACATCCTCATTCAAGTAGAACTGAACTATCCCTTCAAGTAATGACAGTGCACCTATAGCGAAAGACAGCATTGTTCAAAACAGACCACCAAAGGACATCTCTGCTTTTCATATGAAGAAGATTACCAAATAGTTTCGGCTCTAAGAAAGAAGAATTTATTATACCTGACCCTTCAGACGGCAATTATAGTAAGACAAGAGAATCCATTGCCTCCCTTACAGTACATGATGGGTTATCAATAGATGACGAATCAGCTATCGATTTTGGTAACAACCTATAAGTATTATTTTACAAATCATCCAATGACAAAACAGATGACGAACCAGAAAACAATATATACAAAATGACAAAAAGACCACCAACCTTCACTAGTTACATATTAGCTAAATCAGTAATTAAGTTTATCAAAGATTTGCAGATTTATAATACAATCTGACAGTTCAACAACGTTGCAAAAGTAAACATCCTAGAAGTAGTTTTATAAGGACCCACCAAGATTGCATATGATACTGCAATACTCACTACAGTAGCAAATGGAGGATTTAATATAGGGATAGGAGCAGAAGTAAATGCTGCAGTAATCTTTACCAATGCTATCGCATAGTTAAGAGAAATCTACCATACTGCTAACATATAGCAAAATATGAAGGATCAGCTAGCATCAATATACTAAGAAATAAATGAAAGTCCTTTCACCTTCCACACAAAGATACGACATGTGGTAGACCTCATGGAATATCCAACAGCTAACCAAGACCTTATTATAAAGCAGTCCTTTATAAATGGGCTTTACTGAGAAATCACTCTCTAAGTACGCTCCAGCCTGGTCAGACTTAATCATGCATAAAAAGTAGATTACATACAGAGATATTGGGCCGCACAAAACCCAGGTCAAGATATAATACAACAGATTTTACAGAGCAACCTCTAAGAAACCCATATAGTACCAGTGGTTATACCTACTATCACACTAGCAATGGTCAACTGGGGAGTAGCTTCATGAAAGGACCTAGCCATGGACGATCTCATTAAACAGATGAGCAAGATAACTGTGCATATATCGGACCTTAAAAGACAAATCAATACACAGTGACCAGTCTAATGATTTATGGTAAACTCAACCTCTACAACAGGATCAAATATATATCTGATCAGAAATTTAAGGTACTTCAGATGTAACCAAGACGGGCATATATCAAGAGATTGCACTCAACCAGACATAAGAGTATGCAGAAGATATAGAGAAAAAGGATACTATGCTTCAAGATGCATAATGGAAATAAGCAGAATTGCTCAACCAAGAACCTAAGGATAAATCCAGATAAATGTTATTATCTTTGAAGAAGAAGATTTTGATAGTGAAGACAAGTACAGCCAGGTGAAAGCATTCCCAGCTATACAAGAGAAATGAAAATCTAAATATCCCAAAAAGGCAGGATCTCCTTATACAATGAAAACTCCATAGGTAGCACAATGAGCACAAGAGCAGAAATTCAACAGTAACAAACAAGATGAGCTCTTTGAAGAAGAAGTAAACCAAATTATCTAAGAAGATATACCAATGTCTTAAACACCTGTAAGTGAAGGAAACAAGGAACACAAATTATGAAAATCCAAGAAATATGGCTTAGACATATGGAAAAAAATGGAAGATATGACCATCCTAATCAAAATAAGACAACTTGCTAAATTTCTAACTTTCTGCCAGCAAATCCAAAAAGGGATAAGTGATGTACAACTGGGATATGAAGTAGTGGAGATCAATGCAATATAACAATTGGAGGATGATGAACCACAGAACTCATCGGCATACTCACAATATCAGATTGAAGAAATTACAATACCATATATTATCGATACAGGTGCTGGAGGATGCATTATCAGCAAAACGATGCTCAACCAACTCAGGTAGTAGATTGAAGAGGCTACAATCATGATAATTGTAGTGGCAGACAGACATGTTATAACACTACTCAGTAAAGTATATAAACTACTCATCTGCTTTGGTAAACTTATCATCCCAGTATTAGTAATGATAGTCAACACTATATCCTATAACCTTGTCATCAGAAATAACTAGCTAAAGAAGGTACAAGTAGTAATCAACCTTGGTGCTTGCAAAATGTGAATTACTTAGAAAGGAAGATGTTATGAAATATTTATTAACTTAGAAAGAGGAGTCTGCTTGCAAATAATAGAAAGTGATAATGAGGATGAGTAAAAGGAATTCTTTATGATGCAGATCATGTGAACCAACCAGAAGATCAAACCCTTAGAATAAAAAAGTGAATAAGCTACTGGATTTGATCTCTCTACTGTCAGGGATATCGAATTGCAACTAGGAGAATCATGTATAGTCAGAATAGGAATTGCTGCAAAAATACCTTAAGGACATTATAGTCAAATCAAACCAAGGAGTTCCCTAGCAGTTACTGGAATTACAATTGATACAGAAGTCATCGATGCAGACTACATGGGTGAAATCAAGATCGTAGTTGTCAACCAATATCGATTCAACATAGCCAAACTCTATGGAGGAGATTGGATTGTACAGCTAATAATCATACTCATCTGGACAGGCAAGGCCATGGAAGTAGCCAACCTCAAAGAAATAACTAGAGGAGATAAAGGGTTCAGATCCACTGGAATAAACATTGCAAAAATCATAATAAAACTCAAGCACATACCTAAAATGGCAAATAAGAAGGCATATATTGTGACAGAACATTTTGTGATGACATATAATTTGATTATGTGAGATCACAATCATGTGACCTGCAATATTATTGAGACTTACAATGTTATTGAGATCCATAATGATATTACGACCTAAAATAGTATTTTGATCTGATATATTATTTTGCCATCCAATGATATTATAACCTGATATATCATTTTATTATATTCTAGCTAATCAAATTGTACCTTATATTTAGCTGAGCCAATCAGAAATTCAAGTAGTAAACTGGGTAGCTATCCGTATAGCACCTTGTAATTTCTTATAAATACCCTACTCGCAATTATCAATAAAATTCAGATTGCAACAAGCTAAGGAAGCTTACAACAGACAATCCGAGGGATACTGAAGCCTTACTCAAGGAGTAAGCAATTGAGATAGTTTCGAAATTCTAACAGATACACTTTATTCAATTGATCGCACTTGAAATCTTGCTAGTTAACACCTACATCAACACATTACCCTTCTTAAGACACTACCACATAAACCACTAAGACCCCTAAAACATATTTTCTGCACCTGCTCAACTTCAAGTATTTTGCTATTAATATATTTTAGTCCATCACAATTGGTGCCGACTGGTAGGAAATCAATCGATACCTCAACCGATTTATTACCTATATTGTGTAACCGAACTTGCCGAAACCTATAGTGGAAGACAAAAGCAAGAATGGCATTACCACTACCACTGCCACCACCCACATTATTATAACTACCTAGAAGAAGACTTCAAGAGGACGAAGAAACCATGACAGACAGACTACCTACCTTTTACGGATATACTAAGGAATATGTTCGAGAATTCCTGGATGATTTGGAAAGCTACTTCGCAGCCAAAGGAATGGCCAGCACTCGATGGATCCCTATTTTGGCTGCCCAACTCAGAGGACCTGCAAGAGAAGCATACCATGTGGCTCTAACAGATCTAGCAGCCACTGGACTAAGAGAATTACTCCTCACAGCCACAGCAGCAGCTAGAAACAACCCCCCTGCCACAGTATTAGCTATCGCTCATTGGGATGTTACAAGAGCCTGGTTAGAAGAGAAGTATTTTACTGAACAGAAGCGAGAATCAATTAAGGAACAGCTATTTAACATGAAGATATCAATCAACCAGTGCCCAGAAGATTGGGTTACTACCATCGATCAGTACATACAACTCTGTGGAGAAACCAGCTTGGTTGTGCGAGAAATGGTATTTATGAATGGCTTACCCACAGATCTCCAACGCCATATCAAGAGGTTTGGCCCTCAAAGAATAGAGGAGAAAGTCAGAATGGCACAGGCCTTTTGGGACACCGAAGTAGGATATTCGGCATCCCTATATGACAAGTTACCACAAGACTTATGCAGGAAATTCAGCACTGGAATACCCATAGTTCAAATGGTATCTGCATCAGCCAAACCACCTGAAGAGGACACCATTAAACCGACAGTGGTAGCAAAAACAGGAAAAACAACATATGAAGATAAAATGGAGAAGATTACCAAGATGTTCTCAGAAATGACAGCACATATAGCTAATTTTGAAGCTAAGGTAATCCGCCAGAATAGGCAACCAAGAGGGACCTTTGTGGCCGAAGAACGCAACAAGACCGAGATAAACTGCTTCCTCTGCAGAAGATGAGGTCACTTTGCCAAGGACTGCCAAACTAGGAGTTGGAAGGAAGGATGAGAGAAAGAGAAGGAAAAGAAGGCTGACCATGCTAATGTAGTGCAAGAAATTAAAGAAGAAGATGAAGAATTTAGCGAAGAATACCTGGAGGCCTACCCTGTCAAAGCAGTCAGCCACACTACCACTAGGAAGACTCCCTACCCAAGAAAGAAGCCAACCCAGGAACCTGAGGTTATCATCGAGAAGCCTAAGAAGCCAACACAAAGGCAACAGTTGAATAAGGATCAATGGGACAAAGCCTTCAAACAAATAATGCAACCCGGCGAGATAGTTACTTCAACCACTGGAGATGAAGAAATGACGGAAGACAAGGAAAAGAAGCCTAGAAGGGTTAGAGAATTCAAGTACGACCCGTGGCAGAACATTGCCAGCCAAAAAGCCAATATTACCTTCAAATAACTCTTCCAGATCGCACCATCGACAAAGCAAAAGGTGAAGATGCAGATTACCAAAACCAAACCAACTATTCAATTCGAGAAAGTTAACACTACCGAAGAACAGGAAGAGAGAACCTATACCTCATCCACCTATGCACAATGCAATATTAGAGGATTAGCATGCTCAGTCATTATCAACACTGGAGCAGGAGTCAGCATCATCGCCAAGCATTTCCTAGACCACCTAGGATGGGATATTGATGAACCCACCACCTCTACTTTGGTCATCGCAAGTGGAAAAAGTAGCATACCCTTAGGAGTACTCCGAGAAGTACTGGTTCAGTTTGGAATAGAAATAATTCCTGTCAGAATGGTTGTCACTGACACACAATCCTACAATGCTGTCTTAAGCAACAGCTGGTTGAAGAAAGCTAAAGCAAGAATTGACTTAGATGCACAAAGATTAATCTTTGTCAACTATGGAAGAAAGTTCAGTGTACCTCTGGATATTCAGAAAGGAGTAGTACCAAAACTCACTCAGAGACCTAAAGACGAAAGTGACACAGATGAGGAAATAACCCCTGGACAGGCACACCTCAACTTGGTAGAAGAAGAAGAAGCGAATGTAGTAATCCATAGTAAATATCATCGCCTGATGCCTCTGGAGAAGAACCAGTTGATTGAGTACAACATGAGAAATACTAGATGTCCATTCTGTGAGCAATGCATCTATTGCGCTGAAATGATGTGCACTTGTAGTGATACGAAGTTGATACCCTACCAGGATACTTTGGAGATGCACTTACCGATGGAGAAGAAGATCAAGAAACCAAGACTGTCACAGACCCACCGAAGGACTCCACCTTCAATGAATCATGGACCATATAATGGAGGGAACTCTCACCCATTCGCAGATAATACTGAAGAAGTATGGGACTGTTTTTGGATGAATATTGGACACATCGGTAAAGGATGTCTTTGGGGAAATTGCAACATCTATCTGCAAGGATGCTACTGGGATGAAGTCAACCCCTATGACCTTTGGGAATGCGAAAACTAGGTCAGATATCCAGACGAACCATACAATATCAATTACCATGGAACTTGGAAGGAACATTATGATCAAGAGCAAGAACAGACTATACCCAAAGAGAATGAAGATGAGGAAGTACCTGAGGAATGGAGCAATGAGGTCTACACTACTCAAACACCTATCGAAGTCAGAGCCTTATTCCAAGAAAATGACGAAGATGATGGACCTACTCTAATTGAAGAAAGCGACTCAGACTCGGAAGAAGAAATCATCACACTTGAAGAAATAATTCACCCCGATGAACGTATCAGCATGTGCTATTGGTGGTGGAAGGACTTATGGCAGAACCTACCTCAGAATACAACTCATAAACAGTGGAAGGAACTGAACATCCCTACCTTTAAAGAAGTATTCACAGTTGAGGAAAAGGATATAGCAACTCGAGTCAAGAAACTAACAGAAAGCACAATCATACCAAAGAGAAAAACTGAAGGAGCCGCAGGATATGACCTATATGCAGATGAAGACTACACTCTAGAACCGAAATCATCAGCCTTTGTAAAAACCAGAATCGCTATCACCCTACCACCTGGACAATGTGTACAAGTATAGGTAAGAAGTGGACTCTACTGCAACTCTGGAATAGGAGCTTTCTCTGGATTAATAGATGAAGACTATAGAGGAGAAATTGAGGTTGGACTAGTTAACCACAACCACAGCCAATTCAAAGTATACCAAGGAGATCGAATTGCTCAAATGGTGATCATCAAATGTGAACAGCAACTCTTAAAGGAAGTAGAAAATTTAGAGGAAACATGACGTGGAAGGAAAGGATTTGGATCAACTGGACAAGCAAATGTGATAATGGAAAGACTGAATGACCAGGAAAATGCCAAGAAACACATCTACTCCCTTAATGAAAATCTGTTACTGAATCAGAAGAAACAGTTGCAAGACCTACTGAAGGAGTATGAGGATATCATCGCAATCAGTTTCAAGGATCTACCGGACCAAGCCTTCTTCACTTACCATATCGACACAGGAGATGCCAAACTAATCAAACAAGCACCCTACAGATTGCTAGCCAACTATCATGACTTTGTATGAATACATGTTCAAGAATTACTAGAGTCAGGAGTGATTATACAATCGAAGAGTCCTTAGGTATCACCTATCAGCATAGTACCAAAGAAAGATGGACAGAGAATGGTTATCGATTATTGCAAATTAAACTCAGTCACCAAGAAGTACGCATATCCAATTCCATACTCAGAAGACTTACAAAACATGTTGAAAAAGGCGCAAATCTACTCAACCTTGGACCTATGGGCAGGATATAACCAAATTGGAATAACACCTGAAGCACAGGAGAAATCAGCATTTGTTACACTATTTGGACAGTATGAATTTACAAGAATGTCCTTTGAACTTTGCAATGCACCCGCCACCTTCCAGGCTGCAATGAACAAGATCTTCTACGATTTGATTGGACATGGAGTAATTGTATATATTGACGACATCAACATTTATATGGAGAACTTCACAGAACACATGGTGATCTTGAAGGAAGTATTCGAATGACTCAGAAAATATGGATTAAGGATCAAGCTGACAAAATACTACTTTAGACAAAAGAAAATTGAATACCTCGGATTTATTATTGATAGAGGAGAAATTCGCCTGGACCTAAAGAAGACCAAAATCATTAAAGCCTTCCTAACCCCGCAAGATAAGATGACCCTATGAGGATTCTTAGAACTGGTTCAGTTCTATAAAAGGTTTATCCCTGGTTACTCTGAAATTGCTGCACCCCTGCACATGCTGCAAAGAAAAGAAAGAACATGGGAATGGATGTCAGCCGCACAAACTGCCTTTAACCTGATCAAGGAAGCACTTACCCACACACCAGTTATGGCAAGACCAGATCTCACAAAAGTATTCAAGCTGTATACAGATACATCGTCATTCGGACTTGAAGCAATTCTGGCACAAGATGACAAAGATGGAGAGCATGTGATTGCTTATGCAGGATGAGCTACCCATGGAGTGGAACCTTCCTACAGAGCCACCCAGCTGGAATGCTTAGCAGTCATTTGGGCCATATAGCACTTCCATCACTTCCTGATTGGAAAACAGTTCACCCTGATAACAGATCACTCAGCCCTCAAATAGCTTTAGAACAAACCAAATCTGACAGGAATGTATGCATGATGGCTAGCCATACTGCAGGAATATGACTTCACAATGCAATACAGAAAAGGACAGAATCATCAGAATGTGGACACTCTCTCATACCTACCCCAATTTATCCGAGATCGACACCCCAAACCAAAAAGAATATACCTACCTAATGGACACTAAACTCTATAATGGATATTTGGATTATCTCAGTAACCTAACCTTTACTGGGACAACAAACGAAAATGATCAATGGCTTATATGGACAATGGCACTCAACTATTTTATCAAGAATAATATACTTTACCGACGACACAGAGGATAGATATGACTTGTAGTTCCTGAATACAAAAAGCAGATGGTACTTCAGGCCTCTCATGACCATCAGCTGGCAGGACACATGGGAGTAGATAACACATATCAACGATTATCAGAAAAATATTATTGGAAGAATATATATAAAGATATTAAAGAATATATCAGGAGATGCGACACTTGCTAAAAGAGGCACCGAGGAAAGGAAGTCAAGACCTTACAACTGATTGTACCTGAAGGACCCTTCGAACATATTGGAATAGACATTGTTGGACTGCTACCCAGAACACTCAGAGGAAATCGATATATTGTAGTAGTAGTAGATTACCTGACCAAGTACCCTGAAGCAAGAGCCTTGCCCCTTGCAGATGCCCTTAATATTGTACCTTTTATCTACGAAGATATTATCTGCTGCCACGGAATACCTTATGAAATGACCTCTGATCAAGGAACTGAATTTGTTAATGAATTCATGCAGATATTGATGCAACACTTCGGGATCTGCCAGATAAAGACTACTGCCTACTACCCTCAAGGAAATGGACTTACTGAATGGATGAATCAGACTATCAAGAACACAATTGCTAAAGTAGTACAATCACAAGGAGGAGATTGGGACTTGTACCTACCTTCTGCCTTATTTGCACTATGAACAATGAAACAAGAGACAACAAAGTTCACCCCTTTTGAGCTCGCTTATGGAAGAAAAGCTCATCAACTGGTAGACCAAGTAATGATCACCCCAGAACCCAGCCACACCTCCTGGGAAATGCAAATCAAGCATTGTATGATGAAGAAAATTCAAGAATTACACAACGTCCAAAACAAGGCGAGAGAATTTATTGCCATTGCACAAGATTGACAATAACGGAATTACAACAAGGAATATAAGGAAACCGAGAAATTGAAGATTGGTGACCAGATCTTACTATACTGAAACATAGTAGAGTCCTCTTGGTCAGCAAAATTGGACCCAAAATGGAAAGGACCATACTATATTGCCAGTATAAAAGGAACTACATACCAGTTATGAAAAATGACAGGAACAATCTTACCCTATACTGTTCATCGAAACTGCCTCAAGAAGTACCATACCCTATTAGAATAACTTCCATGAAGTCCAAGTCAGCCTGATCGAGGTATACCAATACATAGAACCCCTGGAAGACCTTGAGGAGATAGAAGGATCAACCTTACAGAAGACCCGATCAATTGTATGCAACATTCAGAAGAGACAACACCTGGCACGGATCAATGAATGGAAAGAATACTACCAAATCGCACAACTCTGGGATGAAGAAGTTGAACATATCTGGAACCGAAAAGATAGGGAAATCTGTCAATGAGCCCTCAAAGGAGCACTCCCAGCCTATGCTGCAAAAATAGCTGAACGAATTTATCAACTATTCAAGCACAAGCCTAGTGCTTTGAACCACTTTCGGTGCAGCCTATTTCAGATATACCAACTTATACAAAACGACCTGAAGGAACTAGAGGAAGAGGTAAAACAGTTATAAAGAGATTTCTCTAAGTTAGAACTGTACCTTGAAGTTTAACTCGAAGAAAGGAAGGAGATATGACAGAATATTTTGTAACGATATATAATTTGATCATGTGAGATCACAATCATGTGACCTGCAATATTATTGAGACTTGCAATATTATTAAGATCTGCAATGATATTACAACCTAAAATAGTATTTTGATCTGATATATTATTTCACTGTCCAATGATATTATAACCTGATATATCATTTTATTATATTTTAGCTAATCAAATTGTATCTTATATTTAGCCAAGCCAATCAGAAATTCGAGTAGTAACCTGGGTAGCTGCCCGTATAGCACCTTGTAATTTCTTATAAATACCCTGCTCACAATTATCAATAAAATTCGGACTGCAACAAGCTAAGGAAGCTTACAACAGACAACCCGAGGGATACTGAAGCCTTACTCAAGAAGTAAGCAATTGAGATAGTTTCGAAATTCTAACAGATACACTTTATTCAATTGATCGCACTTGAAATCTTACTAGTTAACACCTACATCAACACATTATCCTTCTTAAGACACTACTGTATAAACCACTAAGACCCCTAAAATATATTTTCTGCACCTGCTCAACTTCAAGTATTTCGCTGTTAATATATTTTAGTCCATCACAATACCTTTGGAGAACAGCTCAACAAAGGAGAAAAAAAGGAGTTAAAAGAACTCATCAATGAATACTCTGATATATTTATAACAACTTTTGAGAAAATCAACCTGAAGCTACCAAAGTACTTTTATCATATTAACATTCAAGGGTACCCCCCAATCAAATGCGCACCATACTGAACACTACCTGCATATATCAAATAGTAATAAAAAGAAATCAATGATATGGTCAAAGGAGGAATAGCTGCCAAAACGGACAGCTCATGGAGATTCCTAAACATTATTGCACCCAAGAAAGGATTAAAAGCTAGAATCTTTACTCCAAGAATGTATACCAATTTTAGGAAGCTGAATGATATCACTAAAGGAAACACCTTCCCAATACTAAGAATTGATGACATCTTCTTAAAGATACCAATTCGAGCAAGTCTCTATATAACTCTCGATATGACTAGCAGATACTATCAGATAGGACTCAACAAAGAATCACAGGAAATCGCTTCCTTCATAACCTTGCAAGGCCATTGGAAATATTTACGAATGCTATTTGGACTCAAGAATGCCCCAGTAAGCTTTTAGAAAATGATAACTAAGATATTTAGAGATCTTGTCGGAAAAATATTACTAGTGTATATTGATGATATTACAATATTTACAGTAACATTCCTAAACTATATCAAGGTATTATATGAAGTATTCAACCAAATGAGAACCAAAGGTCTTTATTTAAAACCAAAGAAGTGTATATTCGCCATGGAAAAAGTTATGATGCTTGGGTACATTATTGATAAAGAAAGAATTCAAACTAATCTGGTCAAAGTAGAAGCTGTCACCAAATTCAAAAGACCTACAAACCAGATAAAGATATATACCTTTCTAAGACTGACCTCATACTACCACTGATACATATATAATTTCGTAAGCTTAGCTGAACCCCTGTATACAACCCTTACAAAAAGCTATAATTAGGTAGAAATCGATGAAGAACAAAGTGAACTTGAGCAAAAAGCACTCAATGCATTGAAGAAAGCTCTGGCAACTGCACCTGTATTGGTAAAACTAAACTGGACAAAGCTTTTTAAGCTTTATACTGATGTAAGTACAATAGAAGTAGGGGTAATCCTTTCACAAGATGACACCAAAGGCCTAGAACGAGTAATTTATTACGCAAGCAGAGGAACTCGCAATGCTGAAAAGAATTACAAATCAACCAAATTAGAGTGTCTCACAGTTATATGGGTAGTTAAGTGGTTTAGGTATTATCTCATCAGATAACACTTTGAAGTTATCACAGACTATTCAGTACTTAAATAGTTATTCAACAGACCCAATCCAAGTGGAATATACACACAGTAGATTATGACATTTCAAGAATATGATTTCATGGTGAAGTTTAGAAAAGGGAAGACAAATCAAAATGCTAATGTGCTCAGCAGAATGCTATTATTGGATGCCTAAGGTGGGGTGTAGTAATGAATGCATCAACCAAATAATCAAGAATATTTTGGCAAAGATTATTGATCAAGAAGCAATATGAGACTATTATCTTGATAGTGCTCTTTTTGTAGTTCGAACTATTTGATAGGTCTTAACAAAGTTCAGCTCCTTTGAGCTTGTATATGGGAGGCTGCCAAACTGAGAATTCCACTACCCCGAAAAAGATGTCGGTGTTGAAATTATTAGCTTATTATATCTCTCTCTCCTATCATCAATGATCAATCATACGTCACTCAATTGTGGCTTAGATGATCTTTGTTTATATCAACCAATTATAAATTAGCATTAATAAATACATGCATATTAGCTTCATAAGCCAGTGCGCTCTTTTACTCCAAAACACATATTCAAAGATCAAATTTCAACAGGTTATGAGCCCTGAGCTACTCGAATTGCAGCTCGACAACCTGAAATCTATACAATCATAGCATCTATGCAATTACAACTGTGATTACAGTAAGCGTTTATTTAACATTATAAACAATGTGTCAAACAACGTGATAAACAATATAACAAATGACACTGTGATAAAACAACATGATAAACAATACGTAACAACATAGCATTCAATGATGCGACATAACAAAATGGACAATCTATACATATCATCATCATCAGTAACAAGATTGACAAGATTGCAGTCTAAATCAAAAACAGACAATAGATGTAAGAGTGATAGATATAAAAGCAGCAACAAACACTTGCAGAAACATAACAAACAATCATGCCCTGATTCAACAATGACGAATACCTCCGTAGCCGAGTCATTGAAGTATACCGAGCTTTAGAAGACCCTCTATCCGAACTACTACCTGAGGAAGGATCTGCCCTACAAAGGACTCAAATAATAATGAAGAACATCAACATTGCTCAGAAATGACAAACACAAGATAAATTTCAGGCCTACTATAAGATCGCTAGGATCTGGGAAGAAGATCTCGAACATGTATGGGACCGACGACATGCAGAAGCATGCAAACGAGCACTACATCAAGGGATCCCCCTCCAATCTCAAAGGATTGCCCTTCGGATTTACGGACTCTTCCAATTCCGACCAGCCGCCTTGAAAAGACTTACCAGAATTGGACCATCTGCATTTCACCAACTGTCTCAAATTGCCTTTGAAGAACTTAAAGAAGAAATCCATGTAATACAAAGAGATTTTGACCAATTGGAACAGTTCCTTGATTTGTGAAACCTTTTAACCGTCTTAAATCTTTTAACCGTCTTAAATCTTTAACTGTCTTAAATCCATAACTTATATAACTCGTTATATCACATAAATTCATAATTAGTTTATATTTTGAATAGCCAATAGTTTTCGAGTAGTAACCTGGGCAGCTACCCGTATAGCACCTCGAGAATTTGTATAAATATCCCTCAATTTTTTATTTCAATAAACTTCAGTTCAATAGCAGTGCACACTCAAGATCCCTTTGAGAGCTAAAGATCTCACCCCCTTCTACACATACCAAGAGCGCTAAAAGACTATAAGTCTGAAATTCACAATTAATAATCTTATAAAGAAACAAAGTACTTTCGATACCTTAGAAACCTTGTGACGTACTCGGAGATTCCTAAGTCCAACGCAGATTAGTATCATCAGACGCTTCCTCACAGGTGGTTTAGAAGAAACCCCCCTTACAACTTGGTAGCAGTGGTAACGAAAAACCGTTATAATCAGAAACATACTACTAATATTTTTACAAAGGCCTAGAATCACCAATTCCTTTTAGACACGACCGACATACTCAGAGTGCTACTAAAAACACCACACACATCTTACTTCCAACAGCCAGAGAGGCTACATACATTACGGAACCCTTCAAGTGGACACAATATCAGCAACTGCTATGAAGCACTGATTCAACAACAGTAGCTCGTTTACGAGGCGAAACATACCTTGAACTCTACAACGAACTTTTAGAAGAATTTGAAAACCCTCTTACAACTGAAGCCTATTTCGAAGCATTTCAAGATTTCCTCTACGAAAATATCAAAGGAGATTGTGACATCATTTCCATCACACGAGCTGAACACCACTTCACCAACCTTATATCTACCGTACAAGGATATAATAATCGTCAAATAATCAAAAAGTGGATTACCAACTTGCAATTTGATTACTCAACACACCGAGGCACTGTTTACTACAGAATTGCAAACAGATTATTTGAAAAATTAGTAGCGGAAGACCTCACATGATTTGCCGAAACAACACCATTAGGATCAACTGTACCTATCACACCACTATCCATCGAGAATCCTATCAATCCTATCAATCTCACAACATCTATATTCCGACATACACCTGGACCGAGCAAACCAACATTCAGAGAAGCAACCAATATAAGTGACTTACATGAACCTGAGACAACTGTCTATCACGATGCTGACACTGCATTTATTGAAGACGCCAATACAACTATTTGAAGAATTACACTCGAAGCCGACATACTTGAAGAATCAGAAGACCTCGACTTAGAAGACGAAATATTAGATCACGAAGTAAGAGAATACTTTCAACAAACGGACAGAGGAGAAAACGAACTTCCAACATTACCACTACTCACACCAACTACATTCACCGATATAATGGCTGATGCCGCAATCGCCGCACTGACCACACAAGTAGCAGCCTTAACTGCACTCGTAGGACAAGTAGCACAACTTAGTCAGACAACCAAGGCAGTCAATCTACAACCCTTCGATGGAGAGGCAAAAGAAGTTGCCGCATTCATATCAGCCGTTGAAGCTAATTACAATGCCAACAGCTGGAATGATGATCGAGTACTAGATGACAGACTCACCAACAATATCAATCATACACCTGAACAAGTATATGCCAAGTCATATGCACAGGTCAACAAAATTGCTGGATTTCTCAGAAAATCTGCAGCAATCTGGTGGCAAAATTTGCCTAGAAAACCTTTGACCTGGCAAGATACAACCTTGGTAGCCGCTCAAATAGCTAATGCAGTCCAACCAGGATATCCAAACATCCCCACCCAACAAGGTCTTAGATCCTTACTGATCGACAAATTCCGCAGTAGCGCACATATTGCCGAAGCAAAGAAACGTTTAGCTATAGCAAGATTCAACACTGAAGGAAACAAAACCTTTGAAGCTTTCACCGCAGAAATCGACGCTGACCTCATCATCATTGGGATGCCTTACGACGATGACAATCACATCACTTGTGGTGCACGAGCCGACACCTTATTCAAGACCCTTCCACAGTGGCTTGAAACCCGCATTAAGGAGAGAGGGAGCCCATGTGCTTACGAACAATGGTGTTTCGGCATGGTCATCAAATCAGCACGTACAATTCTATCAGCATAACAAACACAGACAGAAACCAGGAATCAAAACTCTGGCTCAAACAGCAAACCAACAACTGGTACTTACCGACGAGAAGGATTCAACCCACGAGAAGGATTCAGAGAAGGACGAGGAAATTACAACAATAACCTGACATGGCGAAACAATTTCAAGAAAGAAGAAAACAAGGATGACTGGAAGAAAACGAAGACTTGCTTCAATTGTGGAAAACGTGGACATATCGCACCTGATTGTAAAAGTACATACTATTTCGGGAGAAAAAATCACAAAGAAAGAAGAAACCAAAGGTACAAGCAAAAGCATAACTACCGAAGAAGAAATGGATCCTAGAGATATCAGTCGACTGTACGTAATTGAAGAAAAATACGGCCGAGGATACTGCAAGCTGAACAAGTAAGAACAAATCACCCTCATCAATTGGAACATGGTGCAAACAAGATGCCCATTCTGTGACCAATGCATCTATTGCGCAGAACATATGTGCAACTGTTTAACAACTCACCTCATACCGGATGAATCTAAAATAGAAGACTTCCTCATTATCAAAAAGAAGGATCGAAGAATAAAACCGCAACCAAGATGCCGATAGATGCTACCGATGAATAATGGACCCTACCATGGGAAAAACCCACACCCCTACGCCAACAACACTGGAGAAATCTATGACATTTTCTGGAGAAGCTATCAATATGTTGGCAAAGGAAAGTTCTGGGGAGATAAGAAAAGATATGAACAAGGAGTATATTGGGACAAAATCTACCCACAAGATCTTTGGACTATCCATGACTCATCTACTATCGATGGCAAGGGATGCAATCTAGCCTACAATGGCACTTGGCAAGAACTGGCTGACATTGAAGAAGGAAGGCAAGAAGATGAAGAACAAGAACAGGAAGAATCATCAGACGATGAACGACTATACATGATACAAGAAACCAACAACGAAACCAACTTCCTAGTCGAAAAGAAGCACCCGGATGCTATAATACCTACCAAAGGAACAGCAAACTCCGCAGGATATGATATCCATGCAAACGAAGATGCACTAATTCCACCAGGATCGATTTTTCTGATCAAAACAGGAATCGCCCTGAAGCCACCAACTGGAACTTATATACAAATCCTAGATAAAAGCAGCAAAATCAAGGAAGGAATCTCGATCAAAGCAGGAGTTATTGACGCGGACTATACTGGTGAAATTATACTAGCAGTTCACAACTTATCTGCTCGCCGCAAATACCGAGTCACCAAAGGAGCCAAGCTAGCGCAATTCATATTCATCAAACTGGACAACTCAGTTACAGCTAAAGTCGTAGAACAGCTTCCGAAAACTGAACGAGCCGCAGGAGGATTCGGATCAACAGACAAAAAGAAACCCACACTCACCAAAGATGAACGATGGTACCTGAAGATAGCACAAGGAATAGTACCATATGGATGCTGTCCTCATGGAAACAGAACCTACTGTGCAGACGACGCCTGGAAATGCTGGAGTTGCATAGAAGAAAGCAAGAAACCATAAATTCAACAGTTAGCAAAGGAAGAAGAAGAAGCCAAACAAGCTCGCAAAGCCATAAAATTACCAACTAAAGAGAAGAAAACAGATTGGTCGATCGAAGATACAACAGACATGTGGTCTATCGAAGAAATGAAAGTAGAAGAAAAAGAAGAAAAAGTAGAACACAGAACCCTATCATTACTCGGGAAGAAGACAGAACTTCTCTTCTACAAAGGAACAATGAAGAACGAAACAGTCAACGTACTGATCAACAGTGGAGCAACATGCAATTTTATCAGCAAACAGTTAGCTGATCAACTCAAAGTAATCAAGTCACCTCGCGAAGCAGCAATGATTGTAGAAGTTGCCAATGGAGGAACCCAACAAGTCACCCATACCGCCAAGAATCTTCCAATATCAATCGAATCATACCAGGATGCATTAAACTTCGAAATCATAGGCATGCCCGGACCAAGCATAGTATTCGGAAAAAGTTGGCTAGATCAGAAGAATCCTAACATCGACTGGCTAAGTAGAACCATGGAGTTTACTCATCGAAACAAGGACATCAAATTGGTCTCCAAATCAAGAAACGGCAAGATCTGACTCTACTTAGCTAAAAAATTCTACCAACATCTCAAAAAAGACGACATAGTTTACTGCTGCATTATTATGGAAAAAGACATTGCTAAAATTACCACTGAAACGGACATAGACATTAATAGCCTGGACATATCTTTACAACCACTTATCACCGAATTCACAGACCAATTTCCCATAAACTTACCAGAAGGACTACCACCGAAACGAAGTATCGATCACCGAATTAACTTAATACCTGGCGCAGAACCTCTATTCAAGAAAATTTATCAATTATCCGGACCAGAATTACAAGAACTCAAGAAGACTCTAGAAGAATTAATTGAACAAGGATCCATTCAACCTAGCACATCACCTTTTGGAGCACCTATCATATTTGTCAAAAAGAAGGATGGAATCAGAATGTGCATTAACTATCGACAACTCAACGATATAACTATCAAGAACTGATACGCATTACCCAACATCATGGAATTATTCGACCGACTCAAAGGAGCAACTATATTTTCAGTGATTGACTTACAATCAGGATATCATCAGATCCACATTGCTGAAGAAGACATTCCGAAAACAGCATTTAGAACTCGATATGGATATTACGAATGGAAAGTCATGCCTTTTGGACTGACAAACGCACCTGCAACATTTCAAGGACTGATGAATGACATATTCAGACCACTACTCGATGAATTCATAGTTGTCTACATCGATGACATACTGATATATAGCAAGACAAAAGAAGAACACTTACAACATCTCCGCCAAGTACTGGAAATTCTGAGAAAACATCAGTTATACGCTAAACTCAGCAAGTGTAACTTTTTACAAAAAGAAGTTGCATACCTTGGACACCGAATCAATGAACATAGCATTCTAGTCGACCCTGCGAAAATCGAGGCAATCAAGAAGTGGGAAAAACCAACGACGATCAAGGAAATACAATCCTTCCTAGGACTAGCAGGATACTACCGAAGGTTTATCAAGAATTACGCAGGAATTGTAGCATGCCTACATGACCTGACAGTAACAGGTACAAATGTTGTTCAAGAATGGAATAACAATCACGACACAGCCTTTGAAACTTTGAAAGAAAAGTTAACGACTGCACCTGTCCTTAGAAGCCCGGATCAGAACCTACAATTTGTAGTAACTATTGACGCCTCAGATTATGTAATTGGAGCTGTACTTTCGCAAGAAGACCAACCTATCGCCTACTGTTCAAGAAAAATGTCATCTGCAGAAAGAAATTACCCTGTTCATGAAAAAGAGTTACTTGCAATAATTGATGCAACACAGGCATAGAGACACTACCTGATAGGCAATAAATTCCTGATCTATACAGATCATGAATCACTCAAATACCTGAACAAACAGCCGACCCTCTCCACCCAACAAGCGTGATGGATGGACCATCTCAACAATTATCACTTCGAAATAATCTACAAACCTGGAAAACTTAATATCGTAGCAGATGCACTATCCAGACAACAACAGGAGGACAAACAGATCAAAGCTATCATCGAAATCACAGACAACTGGATACATGAAATTCAAGAAGGAGTCCAGTTAGACAAAGAAGCACAGAAAATCATAGAAGAACTCAACACCAAACTGGATATGACAAACAAATTCAAGATCCGAAACAACAATCTCTATTATGAAGATCGACTCTTCATACCATCAAATCTTCGTGTCAAGATTCTACAAGAACACCATGATATACCCTTAGCAGGCCACTTCGGATTTGATAAAACCTATGAAGCACTCACTAGAAACTTTTACTGGCTGAAAATGTTTACAAGCATCAAGAGCTTCATAGCCTCTTGCGACACTTGTCAACGTAACAAAACACTCAGACAATCACCTGCCGGACTATTACAACCACTACCTGTACCTGCCGAAAAATGGGAACAAATCAGTATGGACTTCATTGTCCAACTGCCGAAAACAACATCTGGGAAAGACACAATAACCGTCTTCGTCAATCGACTCAGCAAACAAACTCACTTTGTTGCAAGCAAAATAACTGATACTGCACCAGAAGTAGCAAAAATATTTTTCGATAATATTTTTCGCCTACATGGACTACCACGAATTATTATCTGTGACCGAGATCCAAAGTTTACAAGCAACTTTTGGCAATCACTATTCAGAACACTTGGAACAAAAATAGCACTCTTAACTGCATTTCACCCCCAGACCGACGGACAAACAGAACGCATGAATCAGACATTGGAACAAATGCTTAGAACTTACGTCAACTATCGACAGAATGATTGGGATGAACACTTAACTGCCGCCGAATTTGCATGCAATAATGCTCAGCAAAAGTCAACGAAACTATCGCCATTCTTCCTAAATTATGGTTACCACCCACTGACACCAGCAACTCTGTTAATGGAAAAAGTCGAAACAACAGTACAAGCTGTTGATGACTTCACCACACGAATGACCAACCTGCTGACCAAAGCACAAGATGCAATTCGCGAAGC
>RBNK01000077.1:0-43392 GCA_003990785.1 Endogone sp. FLAS-F59071 | reverse complement strand
GCCTTGAATGTCCGGAATCGATCAAATGTATCACTTTTGTTGTCAATAAAATATGTTGTGATGTAGCGAGTGGCGTCATCGATGAAAGTTAATATATATTTTGCTCCGTTGACTGATGGCGTGGGCATTGGCCCGCACAGATCTGTGTGCACCCTTCCGATAGGCTCCATCGATTGATTTTTCACGTATCCGAATAGCTTGCGGTGCGACTTTGCATGTTCACACCCGGCACATATTTCGATTTGTCCGATTGACAGCCGCATATCTCCGAGCCCTGTGACAAATTTGTTGATTGATTGCAGAGTATTTTGGCCCGGATGGCCTAGTCGGTGATGCTATAATATATAGTCATCGATCTTGGAATCGGCGATGTTTGCAATCTTGGAATCGGCTATGTTGGAATCGGCAATGCTTGCTCCTAGCTCTAGCTCTGGTGATGTCGATAAATGAAATAGGTCACCATCGGCTTGTCCGATTTTAATTTCTTCGTGATCCGCGCCGATTTTAATTACTGATCCGTCGCTCTTGAAGGTTATGTCATTTCCATCACGTGTCAATGCCCGCACAGATATTAAATTTCTGGCGATCTCCGGTATATATAAGACGTCCCGTAATTTCAGCTCGTCGTCGAGCTCAATTGTCCCAACATGCGTCGCACGTAATTTCTCATTCCCTGCACACGTGACCAAGCCGTTGTGCTCAGCCACCGTCTCGAAAAGCTCCAATTGGTTGAACATATATTGCGTGGCGCCCGAATCGATGATAGCGCCGATCGCCAGATTTGCTTCGGCTCTCGGTTTAGCCTTTTCTTTTTCTGTTTTTACCCAATCGTTGAATTTGTTGCATTGAAATATTCCGTGTTCTCCCTCACAGACGTAACATTTCCAAGGGTGTCCCTGAAAATTCCCACCTCGATTGGCTCCGCAATCGCCGCCTCGGTCGCCTCTGTCATTATGACCTCCTCGATTGTTTCCATTTTTGTTGTTGTAGCCTTGGCTTCGTCCGGCGTGTCCGCCTTGGTTGTCGCGACCGCCGCCTCGGTAGCCGCCTCGGTCGCCGCCTCGGTAGCTGCCTCGGTAGCCGCCTCGGTCTGTCGCGTGGGCTTCGTCGCGCTTTTGCTTGTTATCCGGGTCGAACCTGATGCATGCGAGTTGTAAAGCCTCTAGCGTTGTCAGCATATTCTCCCACGCAAGTATTAATTCCCGGTACCTGGGGCTTAGACCCCGGAGATATTGCGGTATAGCTTCTGTGTCGGTCATATCTTTGATTTGCGCCATAATCCAGTTGAATGCGTCATTATAATCTTCGATCGATCCTTTTTGCTTCATCATCGCAAGCTTATCGCGCATTCGTAACAATTGTTCCATTAGTGCGTATTTTTGTGTCATAGCTTCTTTAAGGTCATCCCACAAATCAAATTCTCCCGATGTGTTCACGTGCCTCCGTAACCACATTCTAGCGTTGCCTGTAATTTTGCTGATCGCTGCGTTGACTTCCTCCTTTTGTACTGAAAGATTGGCGCTGGTGATAAATTGCTCTACAGTATCAAAGTAATCGAACAATCTGGGTGCGCCACCCGATCCATCAAATTTGTTGATCGATCTCAGGTACTCCTTCGCCAGATCATTAAGCTTTGTTGATGTTGTTGGTGATGGTGATGGTCATGGCGTGTTGCCTTCTGTAGCTGCGTTCTGATTGGTTGGCGCGCTAGGTGATGTGATCGTTTTGTCGATTTTTGCCATCAATTCGCCCATTAGGGTTGCAAGCGTGTCTAATTTATCTTCCTGATTTCTGATCGTTGTAGCCATCTGTTCCTGTCGATCGAGGCTAAATGTAATATTGCTCTGATGGTTTCTATCCAATCCTTCGTCGTCATTGTCAGGGGGTTGATATCTATTGTCTGTTTTTGATTTAGATTGCAATCTTGTCGATCTTGTTGCTGATGACGATGATGCGTATAGGTTGTTCATTTCGTCGTGTCGCGTCGTTGAATGCTACGTCGTTACGTGTTGTTTATCGCGTTGCTTTATCGTGGTGTCGTTTGTCGCATTGTTTATCGCTTTGTTTGACGCGTTGTTTACAATTTTAAATAAACACTTACAGTAATCGCAGTTGTGATTGCGTAGATGATTGCGTAGATCTCAGGTTGTCGAGCTGCAATTCGAGCGGCTCAGGGCTCATAACCTGTTGAAATTTGATCTTTGAATGTGTGTGTTTGGAGTAAAGAGCGCACTGGCTAATGAAGCCAATATGCGTGTATTTATTAATGCTAAATTATGATTGGTCGATACAAACAAAGATCGTCTAAGCCACAATTGAGTGACGTATGATCGATCATTGATGCATTGATCATTGATAGAAGAGATATAATAAGCTAATAATTACAACAAAATGATGTGTGACTATCCACAAACAAAGCGAATCCCAAAGGAAGAGAGCCTTCAGGAATACATGCCTGCCAAACTACGGATATATAATAAGCCTCCACAACCCAAGAAGCAAGAAATGCCAGACCTTTATCAAGGACCTTACTTAGGAAAACAACTACATCCCTTTAAAGATGGAAGCCACATCTGGGATATCTGTAAAGAGAAGGCACCTTTCATTGGCAAGTCATATTTCTTTGGAAACCGAGATGATTTTCAGAACAAATACTGGGATGAATGGAATGTATGAGACATGTGGATAGTAGCCAAAAGATTGGAGTATCTAGATCAACACTTTGACTATAAGTATCATGGAACCTACCTCGAAGACTGGGACAATGAACATCACCAAGAACACAATGAAGATATGATCAATGTTATGATTAATGCTCGCCAAACCAACTACGAGCTACCATTACCTCAGCACGCTACAGAAGGATCAGCAGGACTTGACCTTATAACTCTAGAAAGCATATCTCTACAACCCAGAGATAGCACAATTCTTGACATCGGATTTGCCTTAGAAATACTAGAAAGACATTTCAGAATAGTGAAACCAAGAAGCTCATTGGCAAAAGCAGGACTCACTACAGATGCAGGAGTAATCAATCAAGATTATACTGGAACTATCAGAGTCATTGTAGTCAACCAACACCGAACTAATCGGATCGACCTAGAAAAAGGAGATCAAGTTGCACAAATGATTATCTTACCTTATGCAATAGTTACACTTTGAGAGCAACACCCCAACTTGGTAAGAACTACAGCCAGAGGTCAAGGTGGGTTTGGATCAACTGGAGTCAATACAGCCATTGTAAATCAACAATAAATTTCAGTAAACCGAAAAGAAGAAGGAAAGAATGACCACCTAGCAGTCAAAATCAGAAGAAACTTACAAGAAGGACAAATCATGGAAATTAGGGCAATTATCAACAGGAACTAAGACATCTTCATAACTAGTTTAGAAAGTACTACAGGAGCAGACCCCAAGTACCAACATCACATTGATATAGGTGACTATGAACCAATCAAGAAGGCACCCTACAGCCTCAACCCAAGCTACTGAAAATGGGTCACTGAAGAAATCACTCGACTAGAAAATGATGGTATAATTATCAAATCAAAGAGCCTGTAAGGATTTCCTATTGTTGTTGCACCGAAGAAGGAAATTATTATTAATGAGGATGAAACCAGAACTGAAACAACAGCCCCAAGATTCTGTGTGGACTTCCAAGCCCTTAATGCCATTACAAAAAAAGATGCATTTCCTATACCAAGGATTAATGACTTACTGGATTTAGTGGAGAAGCAGCCTTAATACTTCTCGAGTTTTGATTTATATACCGGATATCACCAAATTACACTCACCCTTGAAGCAAGTAAATGATCTGCATTTGTAACACAAGATGGTCACTACCAGTACACCCGGATACCCTTTGGGTTATGCAATGCCCTGCTATCTTTCCAAAAAGCAATGACAGATGTCTTCAGAGACATGATTGGCAAGAACATTATAGTGTACATCGACGATATTCAGCTATACTCACTAGATTGGCCAAGTCATGTTAGGGGAATCATCGAGATTTTTTGAAGACTTCAAGAAAGTGGATTCAGACTCAAAGTAAAGAAGTATACAATCGGAGAAACAGAAATGAAGTACCTTGGATTCATCATCATAGCAGAAGGACTGAGGACTAACCCAAGCAAGACTAAGGAGATCCGAACCTACCCAGTACCTACAAATGTATCTGAGTTACAAGCCTTTTTGGGACTAGCAACCTTCTACCGAAAATTCGTCAAGGACTTTTCGATGATTGCATAACCTCTGCACTACCTGCTTAGGAAAGGAATTCAGTTTGAATTCGGAATGCCCCAATGTTTAGCCATGGAAGAACTCAAAGAAGCTCTCATGAGTGCACCAATCCTGAAACGATCTAACTGGGAAAAACTATTTACCTTACATACTGATGGATCAGCTAAAGGACTTGGAGCTGTCCTAATGCAGATAGACAAACAAGGGAATGAACGTGTGATTACATACGCCAGTAAAGGAACCAATCCAGTACAAGCTAATTATGAAGCAACTAAATTGGAATGCTTGGCAGCAACTTGGGCAATTGAGTACTTCCACTACTACCTGATCAGACAAAAGTTTACCCTCATCACAGATCATGCAGCTCTCAAGTGGTTATTCAACAAAGTTCAACCTACTAGGATCTATGCTCGATGGATCATAAGACTTCAGGAGTATAACTTCAAGGTCCAGTACAAATCGGGAAAGACACACCAGCATGCCGATGCATTATCAAGAATACCAAGAAGGGAGACATTACTCCGAGAAAAGACTGTGCGATTCCAATGAATCAGGAGCTATACTATTAGATCACAATGTATTTAGGAGGAGGAAAAATATCAATAGTCGACAAATGGAGAAAAAAGATCATACTTAGGAGCCGACAAAACTTCGAATATCAGGATGGAGAATTATACAAAATATCACAAACAGATAAAGAATATCGATGCATAGTTATCCCAATACATCATGTGAATAATATTTTATCAAAAGCACATGATTATCACTTATCTGGATACCAAGGAGTAGAACAAACCTATCAGCAGTTAGCAAAAATTTACTGGTGGCCACAAATGTGGAAAGATATACAATATTATATCAGGACATGTGACACTTGCCAGAAGAGGAAAATGATTAAGGATTTTGTACCCCAGCAACCCAGTATAATGCCAAATGCCCCTTTTGAACATATTGGAATCGATATAATTGGACTCCTTCCATGGACCCTTACTGGAAAAAAATACATCGTCGTAGCAGTTGACTAGTTAATAAAATGGCCCAAAGCAGAATCCTTGGAAACATTAGACGCTCAGACAATATCAGAATTTATACATGAACGAATCATCTGCTAACATAGACTACCAAAACAGATAACATCTGACAGAGGAACAGAATTCTGCAATAATCTAGTAAAAGAATTAAATCAGACATACTGCATCTAACATATCTGAACCACTGCCTATCACTCTCAAGGAAATGGACTCACTGAACAAATGAACCAGACGATCAAGAATACAATTTCGAAAATAAGCAAGACATATACTAACTAGGACTTTTAGTTACCATCTGCACTATTTGCAATCAGATGCTCACAACAGAAGACCACAACTTTCAGCCCTTTTGAGTTAATCTATGGGAGATTGCCAAATAGGGAAGTACCACAAGCCGATATGAGAGAATCACATGAAGAACGAATTTGGAGCTTAATAACATATGATATGGAGAGACTGAAACGTATTCGACACAAGGTGTAAAAGTTCATCCAGAAAGTGCAGGATCGACAGAAGTACAAGAATCCGCTGGTTGAAACATTAAATATTTGAGATCAAATCTTGATTTATCGAAATATTGTTGAAGCCTCTTAGTCAGCAAAACTTGAACCAAAATGGGAAGGACTATACTATATTCAAAATATAAAAGGAACCTCGATCTGGATCCGAAGCCTAAAAGGAACAATTCAGCCAACACTGGTACACTGTGGAAAAGTCAAGCAATACTTTGCACGAAATTGATTTATCAGCTGTCTAGAGATGATGCTTATAAATAGGGAAATAATGAGAGAAGACTGAAAGATTTATACAAATACAAAATGCCCTGATTCAACAATGACGAATACCTCCGAAGCTGAGTCATTGAAGCATACCAAGCCTTAGAAGACCCTCCATCTGAACTATTACCTGAGGAAGGATCTGCCCTACGAAGGACTCAAATAATAATGAAAAACATTGACATTGCTCAGAAATGACAAACACAAGACGAATTTCAGGCCTACTATAAGATCACTAGGATCTGAGAAGAAGATCTCAAACATGTATGGGACCAATGACATGTAGAGGCATGCAAACGAGCACTACATCAAGGGATTCCCCTCTAATCTTAAAGGATTGCCCTCCAGATTTACAGACTTTTCCAGTTCTGACCAGCTACCTTGAAAAGACTTACCAAAATTGGATCATCCGCATTTCACCAACTGTCTCAAAATGCCTTTAAGGAACTTAAAGAAGAAATCCGCATATTACAAAGAGATTTCAACCAATTGGAACAGTTCCTTGATTTGTGAAACCTTTAACTATCTTAAAACTCTTAACTATCTTAAATCTTTAACTATCTTAAATCTATAACCTATATCACTTATTATATCACATAAATTCATAATTAGTTTATATTTTGAATAGCTAATAGTTTTGAGAGCAGTAACAGGGCAGCTACCTGTATAGCACCTCTTTAAAACTGTATAAATATCTCCCTTTATTTCCATTTAATAAATCTTTGCCTGAGCTTGAGCCCAATATAAGTCTAATAGTCCAAACACAACTGGTGAAGAAAGTATTGCTTAGTGAATTTGAGCCGAGAGAAGACCTTTTGACATCTAACCGTTAATTGATTACTGATATACATCCAAAGGGACTAATATTCCCTAGTGCCTCTAAAACATATACTTTAAAATTTTTGTAGTTTTACTCCTCCACACCCCTTACATTCTACTTTGGTTTTACCTACAGTATAGATTTTAGCCCAGCTACTAGTTCCTGATTGAGCCCCCTATCTCCTCCATACTTAGCCGATTCCAGAGTCTTATCCTTACAATATATTTGATCAGTAGATGCCCTTAGATATTAATATAATGGAAGTACTTTCATTAGGAAACTATTTTCAGTTCATAGTCTATAACTAACATCTGTGCTTATAGGCTGTTTACAGGCTGTTTGCAGGCTATTCTAGCTAGTTTGTGGTTTGTGATATTATTCTAGTAGAGTTCTAGAGTAGTTCATAGTTGTTCACAGCTGTTTGCTAATAATAGTTTATAGTCTATAACTAGCATCTATGTTCATAGCTATTTTATTCATAGCTCTTAGTAAAATAGTTCACAGCTCTTAGTAAAATAGTTTGTAGATTAATTAACCATTTTTCTAATATTAGTGGCTTTAGGTTGATTTCTTCGAAAGTTGTTGTAAAGATATTATAGTATTCATCAATAAGTTATTTCAGTTCCTTCTTTCTTCTTTATTAAGTTATTTTCTAAAAGTATAAGTTTTCTTATTTGCTGTCTTAGATATATATTTGAGATCCATCATAACTTTTGTAATATTAACCCTAGTTAATCCAAATCCTTTGTTCTTTTTAGCCATTTCTTTGAGGTTAGTTACTTCTATTATTTTGCTAGTCTAGATGAGTATAATTATTAACTACACTACTCAGTCTCCTCCATAAAGTTTAGCTATATTAAATCAATATTGGTTAATAACTACTATTTTGATTTTACTTATATAGTCTATATCAATGACCCCTGTATCAATTATGATTCCAGCAATTGCAAGAGAGCTTCTTGGTTTAATCTGACCATAATATCCTTGAGATATTCTTGCAGCAATTTCTATTCCAACTATATATAATTCCCTGTATTACAGTTCAATATCCTTGATGGTAAAGAGATTAAACCTAGTAGCTTGTTTACTTTTTCATTCTAAGGGCTTAGTTTTCTAGTTAATTTATATAATTTGAATTAAAAAGAATTCCTTTTATTCATCCTTGTTATCAATTTCTATTATTTGTAGATGAACTCCTCTTTCTAAGTTAATAGGTATTTCATAGTGATATTCTTTTCAAATGATTTGTATTTTATATGCATTAAAATCAATTTCTGCTTATACTTTTTTCAGCTAGTTATATCAGAAAATAGTTAATTAATCTATAAACTATTTTACTAAAAGCTGCAAACTATTTTACTAAGAGCTACAAACAAAATAGCTATGAATACAGATGCTAGTTATAGACTATAAACTATTATTAGTAAACAGCTGCGAACAGCTATGAACTATCTTAGAACTCTGCTAGAACAATATTATAAACCACAAACTAGCTAGAACAGCCTGTGAACAGCTTACAAATAGCTTATAAATATAAATGCTAGTTATAGACTATAAACTGAAAATAGTTTTCTAATATATTTTTAATAATAAGGTTGTAGGATATAGTATCAATAACTATTACTAATATTAGAATAATAAGTTTGCCAAAGCAGATAGATAATTTATATACTTTGCTAAGCAGTGTTATAGTATATCTATCTACTTCTATAATTGTCATAGTTGTAGCTTCTTCAATTTGCTATCTAAGTTAGTTGAGTATCATTTTACTGATAATATATCCTCCAGTATCTATATCAATAATACATGGCATTGTAATTTCTTCAATCTGACATTGTGAGTATGCTGAAGAGTTCTGTGGTTCATCATCCTCTGATTGTTATACTGCATTGATTTTCACCACTTCATATCTAGGTTGTACATTACTTATCTCTTTTTGGATTTACTGTTAGAATATCAAGAATTTAGTAAGTTGTCCTATTTTGACTGGAATCATTATATCCTCTATCTCTTTCTATATATCTAGTCTATATTTCTTGAATTTTCATAACTTATATTCCTTGTTTCCTTCACTTGCAGATGCTTCGGACATTAATATATCTTCTTGGATGATGCAGTTGACTTCTTCTTCAAAGAGCTTATCTTGTTCATCATTATTAAATTTATATTCTTGTGCTTGTTATACTATCTATAGAGTTTTTATTATATAGTGTGATGGAAAATTTTGTGATGACACACAATTTGATCATGTGAAATCACAAGTCATGTGACTCTCAACAACGTTGAGACTTGTAGCGTTGTTGAGACCTGTAGCGTTGTTAAGATCCGCAATAACACTATAACCTAAAATAGTATTTCGATCTGATATATTATTTTGTAGCCCAATCATATTATAACCTGATATATCATTTTATTATATCTTAGTTAATCAATTTATACCTTATATTTAGCTAAGCTAATCAGAAATTCAAGTAGTAACCTGGGTAGCTGCCCGTATAGCACCTTGTAATTTCTTATAAATACCCTGCTCGCAATTATCAATAAAATTCGGACTGCAACAAGCTAAGAAAGCTTACAACAGACAACCCAAGGGATACTGAAGCCTTACTCAAGGAGTAAGCAATTGATATAGTTTCGAGATTCTAACAGATACACTTTATTCGATCAATCACACTTAATTCTTGCTAATTAACACCTACATCAACACCCTTCTTAAGATGCTACCGCATAACTCGCTAAGACCCCTAAAGTATATTTTCTGCATCTGCTCAACTCCGAGTATTTCGCCATTAATATATTTTAGTCTGTCACAATTAGTGCTAACTGGCAGGAAATCAATCGACACATCGACCGATTTGTTACCTATATTGCGTAACTAAACTTGCCGAAACCCATAGTAGAAGACAAAAGCAAGAACGGCACTACCACCGCCACCGACCATATTACTACAACCACCTAGGAGAAGACCTCAAGAAGACGAAGAAACCATGGCAGACAGACTATCTACCTTTTACGGATACACCAAGGAATATGTTTGAGAATTCCTAGATGATTTAGAAAGCTACTTCACAGCCAAAGGAACGGTCAGCACCCGATGGTTACCTATCCTGGCCGCCCAACTTAAAGGACCTGCAAGAGAAGCATATCATGTGGCCCTGATGGATGTAGCAGCCACTGGACTAGGAGGATTAATCCTCGCAGCTACAGCAGCAGCTGGAAATAACCCCCCCGCCACAACATTAGCCACTGCTCATTAGGATGTTACAAGAGCTTGGTTAGAAGAGAAGTATTTCACCGAACAGAAGCGAGAATTGATCAAAGAACAGCTATTCAACATGAAGATGTCAATCAATCAATGCCCAGAAGATTGGGTTAATACTATCGATCAGTATATGCAACTCTGTGGAGAAACCAGCCCGGTTGTATGAGAAATGGTGTTCATGAATGGCTTACCTGCAGACATCCAATGCCATATCAAGAGGTTTGGCCCTCGAAGTATGGAAGAGAAAGTTAGGATGGCACAGGCCTTTTGGGATACCGAAGCAGGATATTCAGCATCCCTATATAACAAGTTACCACAAGACTTACGCAGGAAATTCAGTACTGGAATACCCGTAGTTCAAATGGTATCAGCATCAACCGAACCACCTGAGGAGGACACTATCAAACCAACAGTCATAGCAAAAACGGGGAAGACAACTCATGAGGATGAAATGGAAAAGATTACCAAGATGTTCTCAGAGATAACAGCCCATATAGCTGACCTCGAAGCCAAGGTGATCCGCCAGAACAGACAACTGAGAGGAACCTTCATAGCCAAAGAATGCAACAAGACTGAAATGAATTGTTTCCTCTGTGGAAGACAGGGTCACTTTGCTAAAGACTGCCGAACTAGAAGTTGGAAGGAAGGACGAGAGAGAGAAGAAGTAAAGAAGGCTGACCATGCCAACGTGGTGTAAGAAATCGAAGAAGAAGATGAAGAATTTGGTGAAGAATACCTGGAGGCCTACCCAGTTGAAACAGTCAGCCGCACTACCACTAGGAAGACTCCCTACCCAAGAAAGAAGCCAATCCAGGAACCCGAAGTTGTCATTGAAAAGCCTAAGAAGCCAACACAAAGGCAATAGTTGAATGAGGATCAATGGGACAAAGCCTTCAAACAGATAATGCAACCTGGCGAGATAGTTACTTCGACTACTGGAGATGAAGAAATGACAGATCAGGAAGAAAACAAGGAGAAGAAGCCTAGGAGGGTTAGGAAATTCAAGTATGACCCATGAAAGGATATTGCTAGTCAGAAGGCAAACATTACCTTCAAACAACTCTTCCAAATCGCACCATCGACAAAGCAAAAGGTGAAGATGCAGATTACCGAAACCAAACCAACCATCCGGTTCAAGGAAGTTAACACCGCCAAAGAACAAGAGGAACGAACTTATACCTCATCCACCTATGCACAATACAACATTGGAGGATTAGTATGCTCAGTAATTATCGACACCGGAGCAGGAGTTAGCATTATCGCCAAGCATTTCCTAGACTGCCTGGAATGGGATATTGATGAACCTACCACCTCTACTTTGGTCGTTGCAAGTGGGAAAAGCAGCATACCCCTAGGAGTACTCCAAGAAGTACCGGTCCAGTTTGGAACAGAAATCATACCCATCAGAATGGTGGTCACCGATGCACAATCCTACAATGCTATCTTAGGCAACAGCTGGTTAAAGAAAGCTAAAGCCCGAATTGACCTGGATGTACAAAGGTTAATCTTTGTCAACCATGGAAGAAAGTTCAGTGTACCTTTGGATATTCAGAAAGGAGTAGTACCGAAACTTACTCAGAGGCTGGAAGACGAAAGTAATACAGATGAAGGAATAACCCCCAGATAGGCACACCTCAATTTGGTGGAAGAAGAAGAAGCAAATGTAGTGATCAATAGTGAATACCGCTGCCTAATGCCTTTGGAGAAGAACCAGTTGATTGAGTATAACATGAGGAATACCAGATGTCCATTCTGTGAGCAATGCATCTATTGTGCCGAGATGATGTGCACTTGCAGTGATATAAAGTTGATACCTGACCAAGATACCTTGGAGATGCACTTACCGACAGAAAAGAAGATCAGGAAACCAAGATTGTCACAGACCCGCTGAAGGACTCCACCCTCAATGAATCATAGACCATATGATGGAAGAAATCCTCATCCATTTACAGACAACACTGGAGAAGTATGGGATTGTTTCTGGATAAATATCGGACACATCGGCAAAGGACGTCTTTGGGGAAATCGTAATGTCTACCTGCAAGGATGCTATTGGGATGAAGTCAATCCCTATGACCTTTGGGAATGCGAAAACTGGGTCAGATATCTAGACGAACCGTATGATATCAACTACTATGGAACTTGGAAGGAACGTTATGATTGAGAACAAGAACAGATGATACCCAAAGAAAATGAAGATGAGGAAGTACCTGAAGAATGGAGCAATGAAGTTTATACTACTTAGACAACCATTGAAATCAGAGCCCTATTTCAGGAAGATGATAAAGATGATAGACCTATTCTGATTGAAGAAAGTGACTCAGACTCAGAAGAAGAAATCATCACACTGGAGGAAATAGTTTACTCTGACGAATGCATCAGCATGCGCTATTGGTGGTGGAAGGATTTGTAGCAAAACCTACCGCAAGACACAACTCACGAACAGTGGAGAGAACCAAAGATCCCTACCTTTGTTGAAGAAGTATTTACGGTTGAAGAAAAGGATACAGCAACTTGAGTCAAGAAACTGACAGAAAGCACAATTATACCAAAGAGAAAAACCAAAGGAGCCGCAGGTTATGATCTATACGCAGACGAAGATTGCACCCTTGAATCAAAATCATCAGCCTTTGTAAAAACTGGAATTGCTATCGCCCTACCACCTGGATAGTGTGCGCAAGTATGGGTAAGAAGTGGACTCTACCATAATTCTGGGATAGGAGCCTTCCTTGGATTAATAGACAAAGACTACAGAGGAGAAATTGAGGTTGGACTAGTTAACCACAACCACAGCCAATTCAAAGTCTACCAAGATGATCGAATTGCTCAAATGGTGATCGTCAAGTGTGAACAGCAACCTTTGAAGGAAGTAGAAAACTTAGAAGAAACACAATGTGGAAGGAAAGGATTTGGATCAACTGGACAAGCAAATGTGATAATGGAAAGACTGGATGACCAGGAAAGCACTAAAAAGCACATCTACTCCCTCAATGAAAACTTGTTACCGAACCAAAAGAAACAGTTGCAAGACTTACTGAAGGAGTATGAGGACATTATCGCGATCAGTTTCAAGGACCTACCAGATCAAGCCTTCTTCACACACCATATTGATACAGGAGATGCCAAACTGATCAAACAGGCACCCTACAGATTGCCAGCCAACTATCATGACTTCGTACGAAAGCATGTTCAAGAGCTATTAGAGTCAGGAGTGATTGTATGATCAAAGAGCCCTTGGGCATCACTTATCAGCATAGTACCGAAGAAGGATGGACAGAAGAAAATCGAATACCTCGGATTTATAATTGATAGAGGAGAAATCTGCCCGGACCTAAAGAAGACCGAGATTGTCAAGGCCTTCCCGATTCCACAAGATAAGATGGCCTTATGAGGATTCTTAGGACTGGTCCAGTTCTATAAAAGGTTTATCCCTAGTTACTCTGAAATTACTGCACCTCTGCACATGTTGCAAAGAAAAGGAAGAGCATGGGAATGGACGTCAGCTACACAAACTGCCTTCAACCTGATCAAGGAAGCACTTACCTACACACCAGTTATAGCAAGACCGGATCTCACAAAAGTATTCAAGCTGTATACAGATGCATTGTCATTTGGACTTGGAGCAATCTTGGTGCAAGATGATAAAGACGGAGAACATGTGATTGCTTACGCAAGACAAGCCACCCATAGAGCAGAACCTTCCTATGGAGCCACCCAATTGGAATGCGTAGCAGTTGTTTGGGCTATACAACACTTCCGTCACTTTCTGATTGGAAAACAGTTCACCCTGATAACAGACCACTCAGCTCTCAAATGGCTTTGAAACAAACCGAATCTGACAGGAATGTATGCAAGATGGCTAGCTATACTGCAGGAGTACGACTTCACGATACAATATAGAAAAGGACGGAATCATCAGAATGTGGACACCCTCTTATGCCTACCTCAATTTATCCGAGATCGACACTCTGAACCAAAAACAATATACCTACCCAATGAACACTGAACTCTATAATGGATATTTGGAGTACCTCAGTAACCTAACCTTTACTGGGATGATGAATGAAAATAATCAACGGCTTATACAGACAACGGCACTCAACTATTTTATCAAGAATAATATACTTTACTAACGACACAGAGGACAAATACGACTTGTAGTTCCTGAACACAAAAAGCAGATGGTACTTCAGGCCTCTCATAACCATCAGCTGGCAGAACACATGGGCATAGATAATACATATCAATGATTATCAGAAAAATATTATTGGAAGAATATGTATGAAGATATTAGAGAATATATTAGAAGATGCAACACTTGCTAGAAGAGGCGCCGAGGAAAGGAAGTCGAGACCTTATAACTGATTGTACCTGGAGGACCCTTCGAACATATTGGAATAGACATTGTTGGACCGCTACCAAGAACACTTAGAGGAAATCGATATATCATAGTAGCAGTAGATTACCTGACCAAGTACCCTGAAGCAAGAGCATTGCCCCTTGCAGATACCCTTAATATCGCACCTTTTATCTATGAAGATATTATCTGTCGCCATGGAATACCTTACGAAATGACCTCTGATCAAGGAACTGAATTCGTTAATGAATTCATGCAGATATTGACGCAACACTTCGGGATCCACTAGATAAAGACTACTGCCTACCATCCCCAAGGAAATGGACTCACCGAATGGACAAATCAAACCATCAAAAACACAATTGCTAAAGTAGTACAATCACAAGGAGGAGATTGGGACCTGTACCTACCTTCTGCCTTATTTGCACTACGAACAATGAAACAGGAGATAACAAAGTTCACCCCTTTTGAGCTCGCTTACGGAAGGAAAGCTCATCAGCTGGTAGACCAAGTAATGACCACCCCGGAACCCAGCTACACCTTTTGGAAAAAGCAAATTGAGCATTGTGTGACAAAGGAAATTCAAGAATTACACAATGTCCGAAACAAGGCGAGAGAATTTATCACCATTGCACAAGATCGACAAAAGAAGAATTATGACAAGAAACACAAGGAAACCAAGAAATTAAAGATTAGTGACCAAGTCTTACTATACCGGAACATAGTAGAGTCCTCATAGTCAGCAAAATTGGATCCAAAATGGGAAGGACCATACTATATCGCCAGTATAAAAGGGACCACATATCAGTTACGAAAAACAACAGGAATGATCTTACCCTACACTGTCTACCGAAACCGCCTTAAGAAATATCATGCCCTATTGGAACAACTTCCATGAAGTCCGAGTCAGCCTGATCGAGGCCTACTGACATATAGAACCTCTGGAAGACCTTGAGGAGATAGAAGGATCGACCTTACAGAAGACCCAATCGATTGTACGCAACATTCAAAGGAGGCAACACCTGACACGAATTAATGAATGGAAGGAATACTACCGAATTGCACAACTCTGGGATGAAGAAGTTGAACATATCTGGAACCAGAAGGATAGAGAAATCTGTCAATGAGCCCTCAAAGGAGCACTCCCTGCCTATTGTGACAGAACATTTTGTGATGACATACAATTTGATCATGTGAAATCACAAGTCATGTGACTCTCAACAACATTGAGACTTGTAGCATTGTTGAGACCTGTAGCATTGTTGAGATCCGCAATAACACTATAACCTAAAATAGTATTTCAATCTGATATATTATTTCATAGCCCAATCATATTATAACCTGATATATCATTTTATTATATCTTAACCAATCAATTTATACCTTATATTTAGCCGAGCCAATCAGAAATTCAAGTAGTAACCTGGGTAGCTGCCCGTATAGCACCTTGTAATTTCTTATAAATACCCCACTTGCAATTATCAATAAAATTCGGACTGCAACAAGCTAAGGAAGCTTATAACAAACAACCTAAGAGATACTGAAGCCTTACTCAAGGAGTAAGCAATTGGATAGTTTTCGAGATTCTAACAGATACACTTTATTCAATTGATCATACTTAATTCTTGCTAGTTAACACCTACATTGACACATACCCTTCTTAAGACGCTACCGCATAAACCGCTAAGACCCCTGAAACATATTTTCTGCACTTGCTCAATTCAGAGTATTTCGCCGTTAATATATTTTAGTCCGCCACAATTGGTGCCGACTGGCAGGAAATCAATCGATACATCGACTGATTTGTTACCTATATTGCATAACTGAACTTGCCGAAACCTATAGTGGAAGACAAAAGCAAGAATGGCACTACCACCACCACCAACCGTATTACTATAACCACCTAGGAGAAGATCTCAAGAAGACAAAGAAACCATGGCAGACAGACTACCTACCTTTTATGGATATACCAAGGAATATGTTTGAGAATTCCAAGATGATTTAGAAAGCTACTTCGCAGCTAAAGGAACGGTCAGCACCCGATGGTTACCTATCCTGGCCGCCCAACTTAGAGGACCTGCAAGAGAAGCATATTGTGTAGCCCTGATGGATGTAGCAGCCACTAGACTAGGAGGATTAATCCTCACAGCTACAGCAGCAGCTGGAAATAACCCTCCCGCCGCAACATTAGCCACTGCTCATTGGGATGTTATAAGAGCTTGGTTAGAAGAGAAGTACTTCACCAAACAGAAGCGAGAATCGATTAAAGAACAGCTATTCAATATGAAGATGTCAATCAATCAATGCCCAGAAGATTGGGTTAATACCATCGATCAGTATATACAACTCTGTGGAGAAACCAGCCCGGTTGTATGAGAAATGGTGTTCATGAACGGCTTACCCGCAGACATCCAACGCCATATCAAGAGGTTTGGCCCTCGAAGTATGTAAGAGAAAGTTAGGATGGCACAGGCCTTTTGGGATACCGAAGCAGGATATTCAGCATCCCTATATGACAAGTTACCACAAGACTTATGCAGGAAATTCAGCACTGGAATACCCGTAGTTCAAATGGTATTAGCATCAACCGAACCACCCAAGGAGGACACTATCAAACCAACAGTCATAGCAAAAACAGGGAAGACAACTTATGAGGATGAAATGGAAAAGATTACCAAGATGTTCTCAGAGATAACAGCACATATAGCTGACCTCGAAGCCAAGGTGATCTGCCAGAACAGACAACCGAGAGGAACCTTTATAGCTGAAGAATGCAACAAGACCGAAATGAATTGTTTCCTCTGTGGAAGACAGGGTCACTTTGCTAAAGACCGAACTAGAAGTTGGAAGGAAGGATGAGAGAGAGAAGAAGTAAAGAAGGCTGACCATGCCAATGTGGTACAAGAAATTGAAGAAGAAGATGAAGAATTTGGTAAAGAATATCTGGAGGCCTACCCGGTTGAAGCAGTCAGCCACACTACCACTAGGAAGACTCTCTACCTAAGAAAGAAGCCAATCCAGGAACCCAAAGTTGTCATTGAAAAGCCTAAGAAGCCAACACAAAGGCAACAGTTGAATGAGGATCAATGGGACAAAGCCTTCAAACAGATAATGCAACCTGGTGAGATAGTTACTTCGACTACTGGAGATGAAGAAATGATGGATCAGGAAGAAAACAAGGAGAAGAAGCCTAGGAGGGTTAGGGAATTCGAGTATGACCCATGGAAGGATATTGCTAGTCAGAAGGCAAACATTACCTTCAAACAACTCTTCCAAATCACACCATCGACGAAGCAAAAGATGAAGATGCAGATTACCAAAACCAAACCAACCATCCGGTTCGAGGAAGTTAACACTGCCGAAGAACAAGAGGAACAAACTTATACCTCATCCGCCTATGCACAATGCAACATTGGAGGATTAGCATGCTCAGTAATTATCGACACCAGAGCAGGAGTTAGCATTATCGCCAAGCATTTTCTAGACCGCCTGGGATGGGATATTGATGAACCTGCCACCTCTACTTTGGTCGTCGCAAGTGGGAAAAGCAGCATACCCCTAGGAGTACTCCGAGAAGTACCGGTCCAGTTTGGAACAGAAATCATACCCATCAGAATGGTGGTCACTGATGCACAATCCTACAATGCTGTCTTGGGTAACAGCTGGTTGAAGAAAGCTAAAGCTAGAATTGACCTGGATGCACAAAGGTTAATCTTCGTCAACCATGGAAGAAAGTTCAGTGTACCTTTGGATATTCAGAAAGGAGTAGTACCGAAACTTACTCAGAGGCTGGAAGACGAAAGTGACACAGATGAAGGAATAACCCCCAGACAGGCGCACCTCAATTTGGTGGAAGAAGAAGAAGCAAACATAGTGATTAATAGTGAATACCACCGCCTAACGCCTTTGGAGAAGAACCAGTTGATTGAGTATAACATGAGGAATACCAGATGTCCATTCTGTGAGCAATGCATCTATTGTGCCGAGATAATGTACACTTGCAGTGATACAAAGTTGATACCTGACCAAGATACCTTAGAGATGCACTTACCAACAGAAAAGAAGATCAGGAAACCAAGATTATCACAGACCCGCCAAAGGACTCTACCCTTAATGAATTATAGACCATATGATGGAAGAAACCCTCATCCATTCGCAGACAACACTGGAGAAGTATGGGATTGTTTCTGGACGAATATCGGACACATCAGCAAAGGACATCTTTAGGGAAATTGTAATGTCTACCTGCAAGGATGCTATTGGGATGAAGTCAATCCCTATGACCTTTGGGAATGCGAAAACTGGGTCAGATATCCAGATGAACCATATGATATCAACTACCACGGAACTTGGAAGGAACATTATGATCGAGAACAAGAACAGATGATACCCGAAGAAAATGAAGATGAGGAAGTACCTGAAGAATGGAGTAATAAAGTTTATACTACTCAGACAACCATTGAAATCAGAGCCCTGTTTCAGGAAGATGATGAAGATGATGGACCTATTCTGATTGAAGAAAGTGACTCAGACTCAGAAGAAGAAATCATCGCACTGGAGGAAATAGTTCACCCTGATGAACGCATCAGCATGCGCTATTGGTGGTGGAAGGATTTGTGGCAAAACCTACCACAAGACACAACTCATGAACAGTGGAGAGAACTGAAGATCCCTACCTTTGTTGAAGAAGTATTCATGGTTGAAGAAAAGGATACAGCAACTCGAGTCAAGAAACTGACAGAAAGTGCAATTATACCAAAGAGAAAAACCGAAGGAGCCGCAGGTTATGATCTATATGCAGACAAAGATTGCACCCTCGAACCAAAATCATCAGCCTTTGTAAAAACTGGAATTGCTATCGCCCTACTACCCAGACAGTGTGTGCAAGTATGGGCAAGAAGTGGACTCTACCGTAATTCTGGGATAAGAGCCTTCCCTGGATTAATAGACAAAGACTACAGAGGAGAAATTGAGGTTGGACTAGTTAACTACAACCATAGCCAATTCAAAGTCTACCAAGGTGATCGAATTGCTCAAATGGTGATCGTCAAGTGTGAACAGCAACCTTTGAAGGAAGTAGAAAACTTAGAAGAAACACGACGTGGAAGGAAAGGATTTGGATCAACTAGATAAGCAAATGTAATAATGGAAAGACTGGATGACCAGGAAAGCGCTAAAAAGCACATCTACTCCCTTAACGAAAACTTGTTACCGAACCAAAAGAAACAGTTACAAGACCTACTGAAGGAGTATGAGGACATTATCACGATCAGTTTCAAGGACCTACTGGATCAAGCCTTCTTCACGCACCATATTGATACAGGAGACACCAAACCGATCAAACAAGCACCCTACAGATTGCCAGCCAACTATCATGACTTCGTACGAAAGCATGTTCAAGAGCTATTGGAGTCAGGAGTGATTGTACGATCAAAGAGCCCTTGGGCATCACCTATCAGCATAGTACCGAAGAAGGATGGACAGAGAATGGTTATCGATTACTGCAAATTGAACTCAGTCATCAAGAAGCATGCATACCCAATCCCGCACTCAGAAAACTTACAAAACATGTTGAAAAAGGCACAAATCTATTCAACCTTGGATCTATGGGCAAGATATAACCAAATCGGAATAACATCTGAAGTACAGGAGAAGTCAGCATTTGTTACATCATTTGGACAGTACGAATTCACAAGAATGTCCTTTGGACTTTGCAATGCACCTGCCACCTTCCAGGCTGCAATGAACGAGATCTTCTACGATTTGATTGGATACGGAGTGATTGTATACATTGATGACATCAACATTTATGCAGAAAACTTCGCAGAACACATGGTGATCCTGAAGGAAGTATTTGAACGACTCAGAAAGCATGGACTAAGGATCAAGCCAACAAAATGCTACTTTGGACAGAAGAAAATCGAATACCTCAGATTTATAATTGATGGAGGAGAAATCCGCCCAGACCCAAAGAAGACCGAGATTGTCAAGGCCTTCTCGATTCCACAAGATAAGATAGCCTTACAAGGATTCTTAGGACTGGTTCAGTTCTATAAAAGGTTTATCCCTAGTTACTTTGAAATTGCTGCACCTCTGTACATGTTGCAAAGAAAAGGAAGAGCATGGGAATGGACATCAGCCGTACAAACTGCCTTCAACCTGATCAAGGAAGCACTTACCCATGCACCAGTTATGGCAAGATCAGATCTCACAAAAGTATTCAAGCTGTATACAGATGCATCATCATTTGGACTCAGAGCAATCTTGGTGCAAGATGATAAAGATGGAGAACATGTGATTGCTTACGCAGGACAAGCCACCCATGGAGCAGAACCTTCCTATGGAGCCACCCAATTGGAATGCGTAGCAGTCGTTTGGGCCGTACAACACTTCTATCACTTCCTGATTGGAAAACAGTTTATCCTGATAACAGACCACTCAGCCCTCAAATGGCTTTGAAACAAACCGAATCTGACAGGAATGTATGCAAGATGGCAAGCTATACTGCAGGAGTATGACTTCATGATACAATACAGAAAAGGACAGAATCATCAGAATGTGGACACTCTCTCACGCCTACTCCAATTTATTCGAGATTGACACCCCGAACCAAAAAGAATATACCTACCCAATGAACACTGAACTTTATAATGGATATTTGGAGTACCTCAGTAACCTAATCTTTACTGGGATGATGAATGAAAACGATCAACGGCTTATACAGACAACGGCACTCAACTATTTTATCAAGAATAATATACTTTACTAACGACACAGAGGATAAATACGACTTGTAGTTCCTGAACACAAAAAGCAGATGGTACTTCAGGCCTCTCATAACCATCAGCTGGCAGGACACATGGGCATAGATAATACATATCAACGATTATCAGAAAAATATTATTGGAAGAACATGTACGAAGATATTAGAGAATATATTAGAAGATGCGATACTTGCCAGAAGAGGCGCCGAGGAAAGGAAGTCGAGACCTTACAACCGATTGTACCTAGAGGACCCTTTGAACATATTGGAATAGACATTGTTGGACTGCTACCAAGAACACTTAGAGGAAATCGATACATTGTAGTAGCAGTAGATTACCTGACCAAGTACCCCGAAGCAAGAGCATTGCCCCTTACAGATGCCCTTAATATCGCACCTTTTATCTATAAAGATATTATCTGTCGCCATAGAATACCTTACGAAATGACCTCTGATCAAGGAACTGAATTCGTTAATGAATTCATATAGATATTGACGCAACACTTCGGGATCCACCAGATAAAGACTACTGCCTACCATCCCTAAGGAAATGGACTCACTGAACGGACGAATCAAACCATCAAGAACACAATTGCTAAAGTAGTACAATCACAAGGAGGAGATTGGGACCTGTACCTACCTTCTGCCTTATTTGCACTATGAACAATGAAACAGGAGACAACAAAGTTCACCTCTTTTGAGCTCGCTTATGGAAGGAAAGCTCATCAGCTGGTAGACCAAGTAATGACCACCCAGGAACCCAGCCACACCTCCTGGGAAAAGCAAATCGAGCATCATGTGACAAAGAAAATTCAAGAATTACACAATGTCCAAAACAAGGCGAGAGAATTTATCACCATTGCACAAGATCGACAAAAGAAGAATTACAACAAGGAACATAAGGAAACCGAGAAATTGAAGATTGGTGACCAAGTCTTATTATACCGGAACATAGTAGAGTCCTCATGGTCAGCAAAATTGGATCCAAAATGGGAAGGACCATACTATATCACTAGTATAAAAGGGACCACATATCAGTTATGAAAAACGACAGGAACGATCTTACCCTACACTGTCCACTGAAACCGCCTTAAGAAATATCATGCCCCGTTGGAACAACTTCTATGAAGTCCGAGTCAGCCTGATCGAGGCCTACCGACATATAGAACCTCTGGAAGACCTTGAGGAGATAGAAGGATCGACCTTACAGAAGACCCGATTGATTGTACGCAACATTCAAAGGAGGCAACACCTGGTACGAATTAATGAATGGAAGGAATACTATCGAATCGCACAACTCTGGGATGAAGAAGTTGAACATATTTGGAACCAGAAGGATAGAGAAATCTGTCAATGAGCCCTCAAAGGAGCACTCCCTGCCTATAATGCAAGAATAGCTGATTGGATATATCAACTATTCAAGCACAAGCCTAGTGCTTTAAACCACTTTCGGTGCAGTACGCATCAACTGAATCAACTGACACAGAATGAAATAAAGGAGCTAGAGGAAGAGGTAAAATAGTTACAAAGAGATTTCTCCGAGTTAGAACTGTACCTTGAAGTCTAACTCGCAGAAAGGAAGGAGATGTGACGGAACATTTTGTGATGACACACAATTTGATCATGTGAAATCACAAGTCATGTGACTCTCAACAATGTTGAGACTTGTAGCATTGTTGAGACCTGTAGCGTTGTTGAGATCCGCAATAACACTATAACCTAAAATAGTATTTCGATCTGATATATTATTTCGTAGCCTAATCATATTATAACCTGATATATCATTTTATTATATCTTAGCCAATCAATTTATACCTTATATTTAGCCGAGCCAATCAGAAATTCAAGTAGTAACCTGGGTAGCTGCCCATATAGCACCTTGTAATTTCTTATAAATACCCCGCTCGCAATTATCAATAAAATTCGGACTGCAACAAGCTAAGGAAGCTTACAACAGACAACCCAAGGGATACTGAAGCCTTACTCAAGGAGTAAGCAATTGATATAGTTTCGAGATTCTAACAGATACACTTTATTCGATCAATCACACTTAATTCTTGCTAATTAATACCTACATCAACACCCTTCTTAAGACGCTACCGCATAACTCGCTAAGACCCCTAAAGCATATTTTCTGCATCTGCTCAACTCCGAGTATTTCGCCGTTAATATATTTTAGTCCATCACAATAGGGAGATTCTGCTTTCTAAGGGTATCCAGATTTTCATTTTTCTTATATAGCTGGAAATACCTCTATCTGACTATATTCATCTTTACTGTTGAAGTTTTCTTCCTCAAAGATAATAATATTTTTCTGAGTTTGTTCTTAAGTTTCTAGTTAGATAATCTTGCTAGTTTCTATTATACATCTTGAAGTATAGTACTCTTTTTCTCCATATCTCTTACATATTCTTATATCTAGTTAGGTATAGTCTCTAGATATTATAATAAAACATTTTGTAATAATACATATTTTGATTATATAAAATCACAGTCATATGATCTTTAATAATATTAAGATCTTTAATAACATTAAGATCTTTAATGACATTAAGACCTATAATATTATTATAACCTAAAATAGTATTTTGATCTGATATATTATTTTACTACCCAATTATATTATAACCTGATATATTATTTTATTATATCTTAGCTAATCAATTTGTATCTTATATTTAGCCAAGCTAATTAGAAATTCAAGTAGTAACCTAGGTAGCTACCTGTATAGCACCTTGTAATTTCTTATAAATACTCTGCTTGCAATTATTAATAAAATTTGGACTGCAACAAGCTAAGGAAGCTTACAATAGACAATCTAAGGGATACTAAAACCTTACTTAAAGAGTAAGCAATTGGAATAGTTTTGAGAATCTAACAGATATATACTTTATTCAATTGATTATATTTAAAATTCTTACTAGTTAATACTTATACAGATATATACCCTTCCTAAGATACTATCACATAACCTGCTAAGACCCCTAAAATATATTTTCTACACTTGCTCAACTCTATGTATTTTGCTATTAATATATTTTAGTCTATTACAATTAGTGCTGACTGGTAGGAAATCAATTGACACCCTGATTAATTTGTTATTTATATTACATAACTAAACTGTTGAAATTATTAGCTTATTATATCTCTCCTATCAACGATCGATCATTATGTCACTCAATCGTGGCTTAGATGATCTTTATTGTATCAACCAATCATAATTTAGTATTAATAAATACACGCATATTGGCTTCATAAGCCAGTGCACTCTTTACTCCAAAAACACACATTCGAAGATCAAATTTCAACAGGTTATGAGCACCAAGCCGCTCAAATTGTAGCTCGACAACCTGAGATCTATGCAATCATTTACACAATCATAGCAGTTACAACTGCGATTACAGTAAGCATTTATTTAACATTATAAACAATGCGTCAAACAATGTGGTAAACAACGCGACAAATGACATCGCGATAAAGCAACGCGATAAACATGTAATGACATAGCATTCAATGATGCGACACAACGAAATGGACAATCTATATGCATCATCGTCATCAGCAACAAGATCGACAAGATTGCGGTCTAAATCAAAAACAGACAACAGATATCAAACCCTTAATGATGACAAAGGATTGGATAGCAACTATCAGAGCAATATTGCATTTAGCCTCGATCGACAGGAACAGATGGCTATAACAATCAGAAATCAAGAAGATAAATTAGATACGCTAACAACCCTAATGGGCGAATTGATGGCAAAAATCGACAAAACAAATGCATCACCTAGCACATCAACCAATCAGAATGCAGCTACAGAAGGCAACATGCTACAATCACCATCACCATCACCAACAACATCAACAAAGCTTAATGATCTGGCAAAGGAGTACCTGAGATCGATCAACAAATTCGATGGATCAGGTGGCACACCCAGATTGTTTGATTACTTTGATACTATAGAGCAATTTATCACCAGTGCCAATCTATCAGTACAAAAGAAGGAAGTCAACGTAGCGATCAGTAAAATTACAGGCAATGCTAGAATATAGTTATGAAGGCATGTGAATACATCGGGAGAATTTGATTCATGGAATGAGCTTAAAGAGGCTATGACACAAAAATATGCACCAATGGAACAATTGTTATGAATGCGTGATAAGCTTGCAATGATGAAGCAAAAAGGATCGATCAAAGATTATAATGACGTATTCAACCGAATTATAGCGCAAATTGAAGATATGACTGACATAGAAGCTATACCGCAATATCTCTGGGGTCTAAGCCCTAGGTACCAGAAATTAATACTTGCACGGGAGAATATGCCAACAATGCTAGAGGCTTTACAACTCGCATGCATCAGGTTCGACCCGGATAATAAACAAAGGCATGACGAAGCCCACACAACAGACTGAGGCAGCTACTGAGGCAGCTATCGAGGCAGCGACCAAGGCGGTGACCGAGGTAGCTACCGAGGCAGCAGTCACGACAACTGAGGCGGAAGTGCCAGACGAAGCCGAGGCTATAACAACAATAATGGAAATAATCGAGGAAGTCATAATGACAGAGGCGACTGAGGCGGCGATTGCGGAGCCTATCGAGGCGGGAATTTTTGGGGATACCCTCAGAAATGTTACATTTGTGAAGGAGAATATGAAATATTTCAATGCAACAAATTTAATGATTAGGTAAAAACAGAAAAAGAAAAAGAAAAGACTAAACCGAGAGCCGAAGCAAATCTGGCGATTAGCGCTATCATTGATTCGGGTGCTACGCAACATATGTTCAACCAATTGGAGTTTTTTGAGACAGTGGCTGAGTATGACGGCTTGGTCACATGTGCAGGGAACAAGAAATTATACACGATGCATGTTGGGACAATTGAGCTCGATGACGAGCTGAAATTACAGGATGTCTTATATGTACTGGAGATCACCAGAAATTTAATATCTGTGTAGGCATTGACACATGATGGAAATGACATAACCTTCAAGAGTGACGGATCAGTAATTAAAATCAGCATGGATCATGAGGAAATTAAAATCGGACAAGCCGATGGTGACCTATTTCATTTATTGACATTACCAGAGCTAGAGCTAGAAGCAAACATCGCTGATTCTAAGATTGATGACTATACATTATAACATCACCGATTAGGCTATCTGGGCCAAAATACTCTGCAATCAATCAATAAATTTGTCACAGGGCTCGGAGATGTGCAGCTGTCGACCGGACAAATCGAAATATGCACCGGGTGTGAACATGTGAAGTCACACCACAAGCCATTCGGACATGTGAAAAATCGATCGATGGAGCCTATCAGAAGGGTGCATACAGATCTGTATGGGCCGATGCCCACACCATCAGTCAATGAAGCGAAATATATATTAACATTCATTGATGACGCTACTTACTATGTTACAACATATTTTATTGACAACAAAAGTGATACATTTGATCGATTCCGAACATTCAAGGCATTCGCTGAGATGCAATCGAGCTGAAAACTCAAGATTCTCTGATCAGATGGAGGAGGAGAGTATATAAACACCAAGATGTGTGAATTTTTAATCAAAAATGGAATTCATCACGAAATGACAACGCCGGACATACTGCAATAAAATGGTGTAGCCGAATAATATAACCGAATATTGATGGAGTCAATTCGGACAGTTAAAATTACTGCTGGCATACCTGATGAACTTTGGGCAGAACTTGCTGCAAGTGCTATATATTTATACAACCGATTGCCAATGCGAGCCAATAAGGAGAGTGCTTCACCATTTGAATTATGGCATGGTCACAAGCCTGATATCAGTAACTTGTGCATTATATGGGCTGATGTATATATGCATATTCGCAAGGGAAAAAGGTCGAAACTGGCGCCCTAATCCAAAAAGCTTAAAATGATTGGCTATCATGATGAAAAGAAGGCATACAGGCTCTAGGATCCAACCAATAGGAGGATAGAGATCAGCTATGATGTCACATTTGATAAATCTATTATATTAAAATCCCCAATAATCGTCAACCCAGAAGATTAAAAATATATCATCGAAGTGATTATCGAAGAATGCAAGATTGATGAAAAAAGGGAATATCTGGTTAAATGGCTAGGCTATAATGATGACGACAACACCTGGGAGCCAATCGAACAATTGATCGACACAGAAGCTTTACAAATTTGGCAAGATCGCATATCAGAAGCTAATTTAATTGAATCAACTGATGACCCAATGACCTACAAGGAGGCAATTTCTCTGCCTGACGCAAAGCTTTGGGAGGAAGTGATCAATCAAGAGCTTAAATCACTTAAGAATAATGATACGTAGATGATTGTACCTGAGGTGCCTGCAGGACGCAAGCTGATTGGATGCAGATGGGTTTTTAAAAAGAAGCTCAACACTGATGGATTGGTTGCCAGGTACAAGGTGAGATTAGTAGCCAAGGGATATTCACAACAGCAAGGAATTGATTACGATGAAACATTTGCTCCTGTAGCGAAATTCACGTTGATCAGGGCACTTTTATCGATTGGTGCAACTCTAAACTTAGAAATTCACCAAATGGATGTAAAAACTGCATTCCTGAATGGCGATCTTAATGAAGAGATCTACATAATGGTACCTGAAGGAATCGATCAATCGGAGCTATCACCGAGAGCTGTGTGTAAGCTTAATTAATCACTGTATAGACTAAAGCAATCACCTCATATGTGGAATCAGAAGATCAACAACTACCTCAGCTAATCAAATTTTATAAGACTACAATCAGATCATAGCATTTATCTAAGAAGAAGACAAGAAGATCAATCACTGATAATTATTGCCATATATGTCGACGATCTACTAATTCTAGCTGATTTGATGGAAACAATGAACAAATTCAAGACGGAACTTAGCAATGCATTCGATATGATGGACTGTGGCGAAATTAAACATTTTTTAGGTATTCGAGTCATGCGCAATCGAAAAACACATACGATCACAATTGATCAAAGCTACTTTGCCAATCAAATTATTACAAGATTTAACATAACAGATGCTAAGCCAATCAGTACACCCCTTGATCCATCCATTCAACTCAAAGCTAAAGGAGGAAAATCCGCAGACCAAAGTCTATTCAGACAAATGATCGGTAGCATAATGTACCTGATGATCGGGACGAGACCTGATCTAGCTGCTGCTGTCAGCATCATCAGTCAATTTTCGGCCAATCCAATGCAAGAACATCACCACACCCTCAAATGATTACTAAGATATATTAAAGAAACAGCCAATTATAAGCTGTGCCTTGGATGCGATCAGGATCTAAGACTGATCGGTTTCAGTAATGCTAACTGGGGAGGAGACATTAACACACGACAATCAACCACGGGCTATATCTTCAATCTATCAGGAGAAGCCATCAGCTGGTCAAGCAAATGCCAACCAACCATTGCCCTATCAACAACTGAGACAGAATATATGACATTAGCACATGCGATAAAAGAAGCCATTTAGCTATGTACCCTATTGAATGAGCTAGGATATTTGCCAAATTGTGCAACAACCTTATTTGAAGACAACCAATCAGCAATTGCACTCGCCAAAAATCCAATTAATCATACTCGATCAAAGCATATCGATATTCAGCATTACTTTATTCAAGAGAAAGTTGAATTAAAGGTAATAGATATTATTTATATGGCAACAGATGAAATGATCGCTGATGCATTAACCAAGCCACTTGCGCGACCAAGACTTGAAATGTTGATCGCAAAAATGGGCTTACGTAACTAACATTTTTTTTAAAAAAAAATTTTATGTTCTTTATCATGTCATTCTTATTACTCAAGTAGTACTTTATATATAGTTATTTGCAGTAAATGTACTTCATGGATACCATTTATGACGTACAGTTAAACATTTTATTTTATTCTTTTATTTTTATTTGTATTTATTTATTTTTATCAAGATATGTCAAGCAGGGGGAGTGTTGAAATTATTAGCTTATTATATCTCTCCCATCAACAATCGATTATTACATCACTCAATCATGGCTTAGATGATCTTTGTTGTATCAACCAATCATAATTTAGCATTAATAAATACACGCATATTGGCTTCATAAGCCAGTGTGCTCTTTACTCTAAAAACACATATTTGAAGATCAAATTTCAACACAAACTTGCCAAAACCTATAGTGGAAGACAAAAGCAAGAATGGCACTACTACCACCACCACCCATATTACTATATTTACCTAGGAGAAGACTTTAGAAGGATAAAGAAATTATATCAGAAAGACTACCTACCTTTTATAGATATATCAAAGAGTATGTTCAGGAATTTCTAGATAATTTAGAAAGCTACTTTGCAGCTAAAGGACTGGCCAGCACTCAATAGATTACTATCCTGGCTGCTTAACTAAGAGGACCTACAAGAGAAACATATTATCTAGCCTTAATAGATGCAGCAGCCACTAGACTAGGAGGATTGCTCATAACAGCCACCGCAGTAGCTGGAAATGAAGCCACACTCATACAATTAGCTATTGCTCAATAGGACACCACTAGAACCTGATTAGAAGAAAAATATTTTACTAAACAGAAATGAGAATTAATTAAGGAGCAACTATTTAACATAAAGATATCAATCAACCAGTACTTGGAGGATTGAGTTACTACTATTGATTAGTATATGCAACTTTATGGAGAAACCAGCCCAGTCATACAAGAAATAGCATTCATAAATAGCTTACCTACAGATCTCTAATGGAAGAGAAAGTTAGAATAGCACAAGCCTTTTGGGATACTAAAGCAGGATACTCTATATCCTTATATAACAAGTTACTATAAGACTTGCACAGGAAATTCAACACTGGAATACTCATAGTCCAAATGATATTAGCATCAGCCGAACTACTCAAAGAAGATACTATCAAACCAACAGTCATAGTAAAGATAAGCAAAATAACATATAAAGATAAAATGGAAAAGATTACCAAGATGTTTTCTAAAATGACAGTATATATTGCTAATCTTGAAGCCAAGGTAATCTACTAAAACAAGCAGCTAAGAGGAACCTATATCACCAAAGAATAAAACAAGATTGAAATAAATTGTTTCCTCTGTAGAAGTTATGGTTATTTTGCCAAGGATTGCTGAACTAGGAGTTGGAAGGAAGGTTGTGTTGAAATTTGATCTTCGAATGTGTATTTGGAGTAAAGAGCGCACTAGCTCATGAAGCCAAATATATATATATTTATTAATGCTAATATATGATTGGTTGATACAGACAACAATCATCTAAGCCATGATTAAGTGATGTAGCATCAATCGTCGATGAGAGAGATATAATAAGCTAATAATTTCAACACTCCCCCTGCTTAACATATCTTGATAAATAAAACCAAAAAATAAAATGTTCAACTGTATATCACGAATGGTATTCATGAAGTACATTTACTGCAAATAACTATATGTAAAATACTACTTGAGTAATAAGAATGATATGGTAAAGGAAATAAAAGTTTTTGAAGAAAGAAAAAAAAGTTAGTTATGTAAGTCTATTTTTGTAATCAATATTTCAAGTCTGGGTCGCACAAGTGGCTTGGTTAATACATTAGTGATCATTTCATCTGTTGCTATGTAAACAATATCTATCACCTTTGATTCAACTTTCTCTTGAATAAAGTGGTGCTGAATATCAATATACTTTGATCGAGCATAATTAATTGGGTTTTTGGCAAGGGCAATTGCTGATTGGTTGTCTTCAAATAAGGTTGTTGCACAATTTGGTAAATATCCTAGCTTATCTAATAGGGTGTGTAGTCAAATGGCTTCTCTCATTGCATGTGCTAATGCCATATATTCTACTTCAGTTGTTGATAGGGCAACAGTTGGTTGGTGCTTGCTTAACCAGCTGATGGCTCCCCCTGATAGGTTGAAAATATACCCTGTGGTTGATCGTCGTATATTAATGTCTCCTCCCCAGTTAGCATCACTGAAACCAATCAGTTTTAGATCCTGATCACATCCAAGGCATAGCTTATAATTGGTTGTTCCTTTAATATATCTTAATAATTGTTTAAGAGCATAGTGATGTTCTTGCATTGGATTGGCTGAAAATTGACTGATGATGCTAACAGCAGCAGCTAGATCAGGTCTCATCCCAATCATCAGGTATATTATGCTATCAATCATTTGTCTGAATAGATTTTGGTCTGCAGATTTTCCCCCTTTAGCTTTGAGTTGAATAGATGGATCAAGGGGTATACTGATTGGCTTGGCATCTATCATGTTAAACCTTATAATGATTTGATTGGCAAAGTGACTTTAATCAATTGTGATTGTGTGTGTTTTTCGATCATACATAACTCGAATACTCAGAAAATGTTTAATTTCGCCACAGTCTATCATATCAAATGCATTACTAAGTTCCACCTTGAATTTGTTCATCATTTCTATCGAATCAGCTAGAATTAGTAGATCGTCAACATATATGGCAATAATTATCAGCGATTGATCATCTTGTCTTCTTCTTAGATAAATGCTGTGATCTGATTGTAGTCTTGTAAAATTTGATTGGCTGAGGTAGTTGTCAATCTTCTGATTCTACATACGAGGTGATTGCTTTAGTCTATACAATGATTGATTGAGCTTACACACAGCTCTCAGTGACAGCTCCGATTGGTCAATTCCTTCAGGTACCATCATGTAGATCTCCTCATCAAGATTGCCATTCAGAAATGCAGTTTTTATATCCATTTGGTGAATTTCTAAGTTTAGGGTTGCACTGATCAATAAAAGTACTCTGATTGATGTGAATTTCGCTATAGGAGCAAATGTTTCATCATAATTAATTCCTTACTGTTGTGAATATCCCTTGGCAACTAATCTCACCTTATACCTAGCAACCGATCCATCAGTGTTGAGGTTCTTTTTAAATACCCATCTACATCTAATCAGTTTGCATCCCACAGGCACCTCAGGTACAATCGTCTATATGACATTATTCTTAAGTGATTTAAGCTCTTGATTGATTGCTTCCTACTAAAGCTTTGCATCAGGCAGAGAAATTGCTTTCTTGTAGGTCATTGGGTCATCAGTCAATTCAATTAAATTAGCTTCTGGCATGCAATCTTACCAAATTTGTAGAGCTTCAGTGTCGATCAATTGTTTGATTAGCTCCCAGGTGTTGTTGTCATCATCGTCATAGCCTAGCCATTTTACCAGATATTGCCTTTTTTCATCAATCTTGCATTCTCCAATGATTGCTTCAATAACATATTCTTGATCTTCTGAGTTGACAATTGTTGGGGATTTTAATATAATAGATTCATCAAATGTGACATCGCAGCTAATCTCTATCTTCCTATTGGTTGGATCCCAGAGCCTGTATATTTTCTTTTCATTATGATAGCCAATCATTTTAAGCTTTTTGGATCGGGGTGCCAGTTTTGACCTTTTTTCTTTGCGAATATACATATATGCATCAGCCTATATGATATGCAAGTTACTGATATCAGGCTTGTGACCATGCCATAATTCAAATGGTAAAGCACTCTCCTTATTGACTCATGTTAGCAATCGGTTGTATAAATATGTAGTACTTGCGGCAAGTTCAGCCCAAAGTTCATTAGGTATGTCGGCAGTGATTTTAATGGCCCGGATTAATTTCATCAATGTCTAGTTATATCATTTGGTGACACCATTTTGTTGTGGCATATCTGGCATCGTCATTTCATGATGAATTCTGTTTTTGATTAAAAATTTGTGCATCTCGGTGTTTACATACTCTCTCCCTCCATCGGACCAGAGAATCTTCAGTTTTCGGCCCGATTGCATTTTGGTGAACGCCTTGAATGCCCGGAATCGATCAAATGTATTACTTTTGTTATAAATAAAATATGTTATGATGTAGCGAGTGGCGTCATCGATGAATGTTAATATATATTTCACTCCATTGACTGATGGTGTAGGCATCTGCCCATATAGATCTGAGTACACCCTTTTGATAGGCTCCATTGATCGATTTTTCACATGTCCGAAAGGCTTGCAGTGTGACTTCACATATTTACACCCGGTGCATATTTCGATTTGTCTGGTTGACAGCTGCACATCTCTGAGCCCTGTAACAAATTTGTTGATTGATTGCAGTGTATTTCAGCCTGGATGGCCCAGCTGGTGATACCATAATGTATAGTCATCAATCTTGAAATCGGCAATGTTTGCTTCTAGCTCTGGTGATGTCGATAAATGAAATAGGTCGCTATCAGCTTGTCCGATTTTGATTTCCTTGTGATCTGTGCTAATTTTAATTACTGATCCATCACTTTTGAAGGTTATGTTATTTTCATCACGTGTCAATGCCCACACAGATATTAAATATCTGGTGATTTTTGGTACATATAAAACGTCCTGTAATTTCAGCTTGTTGTTGAGCTCAATTGTCCCAACGTGCATCACACATAGCTTCTCGTTCCCTGCACACATAACCAAGCCATCGTGCTCAGCCACTGTCTCGAAAATCTCCCATTGGTTAAACATATGTTGCATAGTGCCTGAATCGATGATGGCGCTAATCGCCAGATATACTTCAGCTCTTGGTTTAGCCTTTTCTTTTTCTGTTTTTATCCAATCATTAAATTTGTTACATTGAAATATTACGTGTTCTCCCTTATAGACATAACATTTCCGAGGGTATTCCCGAAAATTCCTGCCTCGATGGGCTCCGTGATTGCCGCCTTGGTCACCTCTGTCATTATGATGATCTCCTCAATTGTTTCTATTATTGTTGTTATAGCCTCGGCCTCATCTGGCACTTCTGCCTTGGTTGCCACGACCACCACCTCAGTAACCACCTTGGTAGCTACCTCGGTCTGTCATGTGGGCTTCGTCGCGCCTTTGTTTACTATTCAGGTTGAATCTGATGCATGTGAGTTATAAAGCCTCCAGCGTTGTCGGCATATTCTCCCACACAAGTATTAATTCCTGGTACCTAAGGCTTAGACCTCAGAGATATTGTGGTATAGCTTCTGTATTGGTCATGTCTTCTATTTGTGCTATAATCCAGTTGAACACATTATTATAATCTTCGATCAATCCTTTTTGCTTCATCATTGTAAGCTTATTGCACATTCATAACAATTGTTCCATTGGTGCGTATTTTTGCATCATAGCCTCTTTAAGCTCATTCCACAAATCAAATTCTCCCAATGTGTTCATGTGCCTCCATAGTCACATTCTAGTATTGCCTGTAATTTTACTGATCGCTGTATTGACTTCCTCCTTTTGTACTGATAGATCAGCACTGGTGATAAATTGCTCTATAGTATCAAAGTAATCAAACAATCTGGGTACGCCTCCTGACCTATCAAATTTGTTAATCAATCTCAGGTACTCTTTTGCCAGATCGTTAAGCTTTGTTGATATTGTTGGTGATGATGATTGTGTTTGTATTTGTAGTGTGTTGCCTTCTGTAGCTGTGTTCTGATTGGTTGGCGCACTGGGTAATACATTTGTTTTGTCGATTTTTACTATCAATTCGCCCAATAAGATTGTCAGCGTATCTAATTTATCTTCCTGATTTCTGATCATTATAGCCATCTGTTCCTATCGATCGAAGCTGAATCCTATATTGCTCTAATGGTTGCCATCCAATCCTTCGTCATCATCATCAGGGGGTTAATATCTGTTGTCTGTTTTTGATTTAGATTACAATCTTATCAATCTTATTGCTGATAACAATATATATAGATTGTCCATTTTATTGTGTCATTGAATGCTATATCATTACATGTTGTTTATCATATTGCTTTATCGTGGTATCATTTGTCACATTGTTTATCATGTTATTTGACGCATTGTTTACAATGTTAAATAAATGCTTACTGTAATTGCAGTTGCAATTACTATGATTGTATAGATCTCAGGTTGTCGAGCTGCAATTTGAGTGGCTTGGGGCTTATAACCTGTTGAAATTTGATCTTCAAATATGTGTTTGGGGTAAAGAGTGCACTGGCTCATGAAGCCAAATATGTGTATATTTATTAATGCTAATATATGATTGATCAATACAGACAATGATCATCTAAGCCACGATTGAGTGACATAGCATCGATCATCGATGAGAGAGATATAATAAGCTAATAATTTCAACAGGTTGGGAGAAAGAGAAAGATAAGAAAGCTGACTATACTAATGTAGTGTAGAAAATTAAAGAAGAAGATAAAGAATTTAGTGAAAAATACTTAGAAGCCTACCTTATCAAAGCAGTTAGCTGCACTGCTACTAGAAAAACTCCCTACTTAAGAAAGAAACTAGCTTAAGTATCTGAAGTTGTCATTAAGAAGCTTAAAAAGCCAATGCAAAAATAATAGCTGAATGAAGATCAATAGGACAAAGCCTTTAAGCAGACAATACAACCTGGTGAGATAGTTATCTCAATCATTGGAGATGAAGAAATAACAAATTAGGAGGAGAACAAAGAAAAGAAACCTAGAAGAGTTAGAGAATTTGAATATAACCCTTGGCAAGATATTGCTAGTCAGAAGGCTAATATTACCTTCAAGCAACTCTTTCAGATCACATTATTGACAAAGCAGAAGATGAAGATATAGATTACTAAAACCAAACTAACTATCTGATTTGAGGAAGTTAATACCACTGAAGAAGAAGAGAAGTGAATCCATACCTCATCTGCCTATGTATAGTGCAATATTAGAGGTTTAGTATACTCAGTTATTATTAATACAGAAGTAAGAGTTAGTATTATTACTAAGCATTTTCTAGACTACCTAGAATAGGATATTAATGAACTTGCTACCTCTACCTTAGTTATTATAAGTAGAAAAAGCAGCATACCTTTAGAAGTATTCTGAGAAGTACTAGTTCAGTTTGGAACAGAAATCATATCTATCAGAATGATCATCACTGATGCACAATCCTATAATGCTATCTTAGGCAACAGTTGGTTGAAGAAAGCCAAGGCCAGAATAGACTTAGATGTACAAAGGTTAATCTTCATCAATCATGAAAGGAAGTTTAGCATTTCCCTAGATATTTAGAAAGGAGTAGTACTGAAACTCACTCAGAGACTGGAAGATGAAAGTGATATAGATGAGGAAATGACTCCTGGACAGGTATACCTTAATATAGTAGAAGAAGAAGAAGCTAACATAGTAATCTATAGTAAATACCATCACTTGATACCTTTAGAAAAGAATCAGTTAATTGAATATAATATAAGAAATACAAGATACCTATTCTGTGAGCAATGTATTTATTGTGCTGAAATGATGTGCACTTGCAGTAATATAAAGTTGATACCCTACTAGGATACTTTGGAGATGTACCTACTATCTGAGAGAAGGATTAAGAAATCAAGATTATTACAGACCTATTAAAGGACCCCCCCTCTAATGAATCAAGGACTGTATAATAGAAGAAACCCTTATCCATTTGTAGATAATACTAAAGAAGTTTGGGATTGCTTCTGGATGAATATTAGATATATTGGCAAAAGATACCTTTAGGGAAACTACAATATCTACCTACAAAGATGCTATTGAGATGAAGTCAACCTCTATAACTTTTGAGAATGTGAAAATTGGGTTAGATACCCAGATAAGCTATATGATATCAACTACTATGAAACTTGAAGAGAACACTATGATCAAGAACAAGAACAGATTATACCTAAAGAAAATAAAGATAAGGAAATACCTAATAAATGAGATAATAAAGTTTATACTACTCAGATACCCATAGAAGTTAGAGCTTTATTCCAGGATAATAATGAAGATGATAGACCCATTCTAAATCAAAGAAAGCAATTCAGACTCAGAGGAAGAAATCATTGCCTTAGAAGAAATAATTCACCCTGATAAACATATCAACATATGATATTAGTGGTAGAAGGACTTATAGCAGAATCTACTTCAAGATACAACTTATGAACAGTAGAAAGAACCTAACATCCCTACTTCTGAAGAAGTATTTATGGTTGAAGAAATAGAAATAGCAACTTAAGTTAAAAGACTAATAAAAACTACAATTATACCAAAGAGAAAAACTGAAGGAGTTATAGGCTATAACCTATATACAGATGAAGACTGTACCCTGGAACCAAAATCATTAGCCTTTGTAAAAACCAGAATTGCTATTGCTCTACCATCTGGACAATATGTACAAGTATGGGCAAGAAGTGGACTTTACTGCAATTCTGGAATAGAAGCCTTCCTTAGACTTATAGATGAAGACTACAGAGGAGAAATTGAGATTAGATTAGTCAACTATAACTATAGCCAATTCAAAGTATATCAAGAAGATCAGATTGCCCAAATGGTAATTGTTAAATGTGAATAGCAACCATTGAAAGAAGTAAAAGACTTAGAAGAAATACAATGTGAAAAAAAAGGATTTGGATCTATTGGACAAGCTAATGTGATAATAAAGAAACTAGATGATTAGGAGAATGCTAAAAAGTATATCTATTTTCTCAACAAAAACCTGTTGCCAAATCAGAAGAAGCAGTTACAAGACCTACTGAAGGAGTATGAGGATATCATCACAATTAGCTTCAAGGATCTCCTAGATCAAGCCTTCTTTACTCACCACATTGATATAGAAGATGCCAAACCAATCAAGCAAGTACTCTACAGGTTGCCAGCCAATTATCATAACTTTGTATGAAAACATGTTCAAGAACTATTGGAGTCAAGAGTAATTATATAATTGAAAAGCCCCTGGGTATCACCTATCAGTATAGTATTGAAAAAAGATAGACAGAAAATGGTTATTGACTACTGCAAGTTGAACTCAGTTATCAAGAAGTATACATATCTAATTCTGTACTCAAAAGACTTATAGAATATATTGAAGAAGGTGTAAATCTACTAAACTCTTAATCTGTAGATAGGATATAATCAAATCGGAATGATGCTAGAAGTACAAAAGAAATTAGCATTTGTTATACTATTTGGATAGTACAAATTCATAAGAATATCTTTTGGACTCTACAATGCACCTACCACTTTCTAAGCTACAATGAATGAGATCTTCTATGATCTGATTAGACATAGAGTAATTATATATATTGATGATATTAACATCTATGCTGAGACCTTTGCAGAATATATGGTGACCTTAAAGAAAGTATTTGAATAACTTAGAAAACACAGATTGAGGATCAAGCTAACAAAATGCTACTTTGGACAGAAGAAAATTAATTACCTTAGATTTATAATTGATGAAGAAGAAATCTGCTCAGATTCAAAGAAGATCAAAATTGTTAAAGCCTTTATAACCCCACAAGATAAGATAATCTTATGAGGATTTTTAGAACTGGTCCAGTTCTATAAAAGGTTTATCCCTAGATACTCTAAAATTGCTACACCCTTGCATATGTTATAAAGAAAAGGAAGAGCATAGAAATAGATACCAGCTGTATAAACTGCCTTTAGTCTAATCAAGGAAGTACTTACCTATATACTAGTAATGGCAAGGCTGGATCTTACAAAGGTATTCAAGTTATATACAGATGCATTATTATTCAAACTTGAGGCAATCTTGGTGCAAGATAATAAAGATGAAGAGCATATGATTACTTATACAAGATGAGCTATCTATGAAGTAGAACCTTCCTATAGAGCTACTTAGTTAGAATGTATAGCAGTTATTTGAGCAGTACAACATTTTTGCCACTTCTTAATCAGAAAGTAGTTTACCTTGATAATGGACCACTCAGCTCTTAAATAGCTTTGGAACAAACTGAATCTGATAAGAATGTATGTATGATGGCTAGCTATACTATAGGAGTATAATTTTATAATACAATACAGAAAAGGATAGAATTATCAGAATATAGACACCCTCTTATGTCTACTCTAATTTATCTGAGATTGATACCCTGAACCAAAAAGAATATACCTACTCAATGAATACTAAACTCTACAATAGATATTTGGATTACCTTAGTAACCTAACCTTTATTAGAACAATAAATGAAAATAATCAATAGCTTATATAGACAATAGCACTTAACTATTTTATTAAAAACAATATATAGATATAACTTATAATTCCTAAATATAAAAAGCAAATGGTACTTTAGACCTCCTATGATCATCAGCTAGCAGGATATATAGATATAGATAATATATACTAGTAATTATCAGAAAAATATTATTGGAAAAACATATATGAAGATATTAGAAAATATATTAGGAGATGCAATACTTGCTAGAAGAGGTGTTGAGGAAAGAAAGTCAAGGCCTTATAACCAATTGTACCTGGAGGATCCTTCAAACATATTGGAATAGACATTGTTGGACCACTACCAAGAACACTTAGAGAAAACTAATATATTATAGTAGTAGTAGATTACCTAACCAAGTACCTTGAAGCAAGAGCCTTGCCCCTTATAAATGCCCTTAACATTGTACCCTTTATCTATGAAGATATTATCTACTACTATGGGATATCTTATGAAATGATATTTGACCAAGGGACTGAATTTATTAATGAATTCATATAGATATTAATACAACACTTCTGGATCTGCTAGATAAAGACTACTGTCTACCATCCCTAAGGAAATGGACTCACTAAACAAATGAATCAAACCATTAAGAATATAATTGCTAAAGTAGTACAATTACAAGAAGGAGATTGGGACCTGTATCTACCTTCTACCTTATTTGCACTATAGATAATAATATAAGAAATAACAAAGTTTATCCCTTTTGAGCTTGTTTATAGAAGAAAGCTCATCAGCTGGTAGATTAAGTAATGAACACCCCAGAACTCAGCTATACCTCTTAAGAAATGCAAATAAAACACTATGTGATAAAGGAAATTCAAGAATTATATAATATCTAAAACAAGGCAAGAGAATTCATTGCCATTGTACAAGATCACCAAAAGAAGAATTACAATAAGAAACACAAGGAGACTGAAAAGTTGAAGATCAGTGACCAGATCTTACTATACTAGAATATAGTAGAGTCTTTATAGTCAGCAAAATTGGACCTGAAATAGGAAGGACCATACTACATTGCAAGTATAAAAGGAACTATATATCAGTTACAAAAAATAACAGAAATGATCCTACCCTACACTGTTTACTAAAACTGCCTCAAGAAATACTATACTTTGCTGGAACAACTTCCATAAAGTCTAAGTTAGCCTGATCAAGGCATACTGATATATAGAACCTCTGGAAGACCTCAAGGAGATGGAAGGATCAACTTTATAAAAGACCCAATTGATTTTACACAATATTCAAAGGAGACAACACTTGGTGCAAATCAGTGAATGAAAGGAGTACTATTGAATTACACAACTTTGGGAAGAAGAGGTAAAATACATTTAGAACTAGAAAGATAGAAAAATCTGCCAATGAGCTCTCAAAGGAGCTCTTCTTACCTTCACTTCAAGAATAGCCAAATAAATCTATTAGCTATTCAGGCATAAGCCTAGTGCTCTGAACTATTTCTGATGCAGTATATTCCAACTTCATCAACTTATACAGGATGATATGAAGAAGTTAGAGAAAGAAGTAAAACAGTCATAAAGAGATTTCTCTGAGTTAGAATTGTATCTTAAAGTCTAACTCAGAGAAAGAAAGGAGATATGATAAAATATTTTGTAATGATACATATTTTAGTTATGTAAAATCACAGTTATATGATCTTTAATAACATTAAGATCTTTAATGTTATTAAGACCTATAACATCATTATAATCTAAAATAATATTTTGATCTAATATATTATTTCACTACCTAATTATATTATAATATGATATATTATTTATTATATCTTAGCCAATTAATTTATATCTTATATTTAGCCAAGCTAATCAGAAATTCAAGTAGTAATCTAAGTAGCTGCCTATATAGTACTTTATAATTTCTTATAAATACTCTGCTTGCAATTATCAATAAAATTTGGACTGCAATAAGCTAAGAAAGCTTACAACAGACAACCTAAGAGATACTAAAACCTTACTCAAGAAGTAAGCAATTGGAATAGTTTTAAGAATCTAACAGATATACACTTTATTCAATTGATCGCATTTAAAATTCTTGCCAGTTAATACTTATACAGATATATACCCTTTCTAAGACACTACTACATAACCTACTAAGATCCCTAAAATATATTTTCTGCACTTACTTAACTCTGAGTATTTCATCATTAATATATTTTAGTCTATCACAATATATACCTATCTTAGTTATACTTAAAGCATCTTGGGTTTCTAATTAGGTATGCATTTAATCCAGTTGTAAGGGTTGGGTTTGCCATAAATCATTGGACTGATTGCTGTACATTAATTTGCTTTTTAAGGTCTAAGATGTGTATAGTCATTTTGCTTATTTGTTCTATAAGGTTATCTGTGGCTGAGTTCTTTTATAAGGCTATTCTCTAGTTAACTATAGCTGGTATGATGGTACATAGGTATAACTGCTAGTACTATATGGAGTTCTTAAAGATTGTTTGGCAATATTTGCTGTATTATATCTTGACCTAGGTTTTGTATAGCCCAATATCTCTGCATATAATTAACCTTCTATATATGGTTTAGTCCAACTGAGTTGAAATATACTTGGATAGCAATTTCTCAATGAAGTCTATTCATAAAACACTGCTCAATAATAAGATTCTAATTAGCTGCCAGGTATCCTATAAGGTCTACTGCATGTCAGATTTTTATATAGAAGATGAGTGAGCTTTCATTCATTCCTTAATATATTAATACTAACTGATCCTTTATATTTTGCTATATATTAGTTATATAATAGGTAGTTCTCAACCATGTGATGACATTGGTAAAGGTTATTGCAGCATTAGCTTTCATATTTGCTCTTCCTGCTTCTACATTAAACTCTTCATTTGCTATTATAGCAATTACTATAGTATTATATATGATCTTAGCAGGTCTTTATAAAACTACTTCTAGAACATTTACTTTTACAATACTAGTAAACTGTCAAATTATGTTGTAAATCTACAGATCTTTGATAAACTTGATTACTGATTTGGCTAGTATATAACTGGTAATAGTCAGTAGTCTTTCTATTATTTCATATATATTGATTTCTAGTTTTTCATCAAATTCATTATTAGATGTTTTGTAAAATAATATTTGTAGTTTATTACTTAAATTGATAGCTGATTCTTTATCTGATAATAACCCATTATATACTATAAGGAAGATGATAGATACTCTTGTTTTACTATAGTTACTATTAGAAGAGTTAGGTATAATAAATTTTTCTTCTTCAGAGCTGGAGCTGTTTAGTAATCTTCTTTATATAAAAAGTGGAGGTGTCTTTTAGTAATCTATCTTGAATAATACTGTCTTCTGCTATAGGTGTACTATTATTACTTGAAGGGGTAGTTCAGTTCTACTTGAATGAAGATATGAGAGTTAGTCTTATAATAACTCTCCTACCAGTCAGTACTAAGATGTAACAAATATATTAATAATTAATTGTACTATATTCAAATATACCAAGTGAGAATGCTCAAAATTATAAATACAATATCTCTCTTTGTATATCCTTACTACTAGCTATATACTATACTATTTAGGCTTTACTATAACTGATATTGAGATATTCCAAAACTTTATATAAACTAATTTATTTAGATAGAAAATAAAGGGGTATTTATACAAAATTAAAGACTAAAAAAAAATAATCAAGAAAAGACTTTACTATAAGTATGACTTGATAACTGTAAATAATATTCTATTAATAAAAATGAGATTGGTTGCTAAAAACTATATTCTTCACTAGTGGCAAGATCACTAAAAATAAAGTTTATTGATAAAATAACACTAACTAAAAATAAAAAAAAGATGGAAGGTTGTGGTAACTCCAAATTAAGCATAGTACCAAATTTGTAGAAATTAGGCAAGTTAAGGATTAGCTATTACAATATGATTACCTTGATTAGATAAAGTAAGTTTATGATTTTTAAACTATTCTTTTGATTAATTTACAATATGATAAGCACTCCAAGGTTTCTATCCTAATCCTGTAGAAACTATTATACTTACTTGAGTAATATTAAAACTATTTTTTCTAAATCTTAAATCTTGATTAAGAGCTATTAATTTTACTTTTAATTGTTAATTAATATTTAACTT
>RBNK01000076.1:0-43580 GCA_003990785.1 Endogone sp. FLAS-F59071 | reverse complement strand
GAGTCTTGGAATATCTCAATATCAGTCGTAGTAAAGCCTGAAAAGCACAGCACGAAGCTGTAGTAAGGATACGCAAAGGGAGATATCGCGTCCATAACTCTGAGCATTCTCACTTGGTACATACGAATGAACGAACGACCGGTTATTAGTACATTTGTCACATTATACATTTTGCAACAATTAGATTATATTTTTATAGTAAAGTCTTTTTTATTTATTCTTTAGTTTTTCAATTTATATAAATACCTCCTTTATTTCTATCTAAATAAATCAGTTTATACAGAGTCTTGAAATATCTCAATATCAGTCATAGTAAAGCTTGAATAAGTACAGCAAGCAGCTGTTAGTAAGAATATAACTAGAGATATCATATCTATAATTCTAAGCATTCTTACTTAGTATATTTGATATATGTAAAATGACTGATTATTAATATATTTATCACATCTTGGTGCCAACTGGTAGGAGAGTTATCAAAAAACCAACTCTTATATCCTTATTCAAGCAAGACCAAACTACCTCTTTAAGTAATAACAGTGCATCTATAGTGGAAGACAGTATTGTTTAAAACAGATCACTGATGGACACTCTCACTTTTTATATAAAGAAGATTACTAAGCAGCTCCAGCTCCAAGGAAGAAAAATTTATTATATCTGATCTATTTAATAATAATTATAGTAAAATAAGAAAATCTATCACCTCCCTTATAGTATATAATGGGTTATTATTAGATAAAGAATTAGCTATCAATTTTAGTAATAACCTTATTAGGAAACTATTTTCAGTTTATAGTCTATAACTAGCATCTATACTCGTAAGCTGTTCTTAGGCTGTTTATAAGCTATTCTAGCCAGTTTGCAGTTTGCAATATTGTTCTAGAGGTGTTTGCAGTTTATAATATTATTCTAGCAGAGTTCTAGGATAGTTTGTGGCTGTTTACCAATAATAGTTCATAGTCTATGACTAGCATCTATGTCTGTGGCTATTTTGTTCATAGCTCTTAGTAAAATAGTTCACAGCTCTTAGTAAAATAGTTCATAGATTAATTAACTATTTTTCTAATACTATAAGCATTATTTTATGAAACATCCAATAAGGAATCAGATGATAAACTAGAAATTAATATATATAAAATAATAGAAAGACTACCAATCTTTACTAGTTATATACTAGCTAAATTAGTAATCAAGTTTATCAAAGACTTACAGATTTATAATACAATCTGATAGTTCACTAACATTACAAAAGTAAATGTTCTAGAAGTAGTCTTATAAGGACCTGCTAAGATCATATATGATGCTATAGTGATCACTACAGCAGTAGATAGAGAATTTAATATAGGAGCAAGAGAAACAAATGTAGAAGCCAATACTAGAGTAATCTATACCAATGCCATTACATAGTTAAAAGCTATCTACTATACAGCCAACATATAGCAAAATATAAAGAATCAGCTAGCATTAATATATTAGGGAATAAACAAAAGTCTTCTTGCTTTTCACATGGAAATTCAACATATTTTAGATCTTATAAGATATCCATTAGTAAATCAAGATCTTATTATTGAGCAGTTATTCATAAATGGACTTTACTATAAAATCACCATTCAAGTATACTCCAGCTTAGTTAGATTAAATCATATACAGAAGGTTGATAATATATAGAGATATTGAGCTATATAAAACCTAGATTAAGATATAATATAGTAAATATTGCTAAATAACCTCTAAGAACCCTAAATAGTACTAGCAGTTATACTTACTATTATACTAGCTACAGTTAACTGAGGAGCTACTACTCAAAAAAACCTAGCTATAGATGACTTTATTGAACAAATAAACAAGATAACTGCATTAGAAAACTCTTTTCAGTTCATAGTCTATGACTAGCATCCATACTTGTAGGCTATTCACAGGCTGTTTGCAGGCTGTTCTAGCCAGTTTGTAGTTTGTAATATTGTTCTAGAGATGTTTGTAGTTTGTGATATTATTCTAGCAGAGTTCTAGGGTAGTTTATAGCTATTTGCCAATAATAGTTTGTAGTCTATAACTAGAATCTATATCTATAGCTATTTTGTTCATAGCTCTTAGTAAAATAGTTTATAGATTAATTAACTATTTTTCTAATATGTGTACATTTTGGACCTTAAAAGGTAAATTGACACATAGTAACTAGTCTAACAATTTATAGTAAATCTAACCTCTACAACTAGATTAAATGCATATCTGATCAGAAACCCAAGATGCCTCAGATGTAATCAAAATAGATATATATCTAAAGACTATACTTTATCAGATATGAGAGTATGCAAGAGATGTGAAGAAAAAAGATACTATACTTCAAGGTATATGATCAAAATAAATAAAATTACCTGATTAGAAACTCAAGGATAAACTCAAATAATTATCATCACCTTTGAGAAAAAAGACTTCAATAGTGAAGATAAGTATAACCAAGTAGAAGCATTTCCTGCTACTTAGGAAAAATGAAAATTTAGATATTCTAAGAAGGCAGGATCTTCTTATATAATAAAAACCCTATAAGTAGTATAATAAGTACAAGAACATGAATTTAACAATAATGAACAAGATGAGCTCTTCAAAGAAGAAGTTAACTATATCATCTAAAAAGATATGCTGATATCTAAGACACCTATAAGTGAAGGAAACAAGGAGCATAAGTTACAAAAATCTAAGAAATATAGCCTTGATATCTGAAAAGAAATAGAGAATATGATAATCCTGGTTAAAGTAGGATAACTTGCTAAATTTCTAATATTCCAATAGCAAATCTGAAAAGGAATAAGTGATATATAACCTAGATATAAGGTAGTAGAAATCAATATAGTATAGTAATTAAAGAATGATAAACTACAGAACTTATCAGCATATTCACAATGTTAGATCAAAGAAATTATAATATCATATATTATTGACACAGGTGCTGGAGGATATATTATTAGCAAGATGATACTTGATCAACTTAGATAGCAGATCAAAGAAGTAATAACTATAACAATCATAGTAGCAGATAGACATGTAATAATACTACTTAGTAAAGTATATAAATTACTAATCTGATTTGGTAAGCTTATTATCTCAGTATTAGCAATAGTGGTTGATACTATATTATATAATCTTGTTATCGAAAAAAATTAGTTGAAGAAGATGTGAGCAGTAATTAACCTTAGTGTATATAAGATACAAATCACTTGGAAAAGATACTATTATAAAATACTCATTGACTTGAAAAGAGGAGTTTACTTACAGATAATAGAAAGTGATAATGAAGATAAATAGAAAAAGTTCTTTATGATACAGATTATATGAACTAACTAGAAGGCTAAGTCATTAGAACAAAAAAGTGAACAAGCTATTAGATTTGACCTCTCTACTATTAAAGATATTAAACTGTAACCTGAAGAATCATATATAGTTGGAACAGAAATTACTACAAGAATATCTTAGAGATATTATAGCCAAATCAAACCAAGAAGCTTTCTCACAGTAGCTAGAATTACAATTGATGCAGAAGTCATTGATACAAACTATATCAGTAAATTTAAGATAGTACTTATCAACTAATATCAATTTAATATAGCTAAGCTTTATAGAGGAGACTGAGTTGTATAACTTATCATCATACTTATTTGAACTGGTAAAGCAATAGAAGTAATCAACCTTGAAGAAATAGTCAGAGAAGACAAAGGGTTTAGATCAACTAGAGTTAACATTATAAAAATTATAATGAATTTCAAGTATACACTAAAGATGGCAAACAAGAAGGCCTATATATTTAAAGAATAACTTGGTAAAAAAGAAAAGAAGGAACTAAAGATACTTATCAATAAATACTTCAATATATTTATAACAACTTTCAAGAAGATTAACTTGAAACTACTAAAGCACTTCCATTATATTAATGTCTAAGGACACCTGCTGATCAAATATACATCATACCAAATACCACTCACTTATATTAAATAACAATAAGAAGAAATTGACAATATGATCAAAAGAGAAATAGCTGCCAAACAAATAGCTCATAAGGATTTCTTAATATCATTGCACCAAAGATAGAATTAGAAGCTACATAGAACCTTTACTTCAAGAATGTATACTAATTTTAGAAAACTTAATAACATTACTAAAGGAGATATCTTTCCAATACTAAGAATTGATAATACCTTTTCAAAAATATTAGTCTATGCAAGCTTCTACACTACTCTCAACATAACTAGTAGGACTTGATAAAGAATTGCAAGAAATCACCTCCTTCATAATACTATAAAGCTATTAGAAATATTTACAAATATCATTCAGACTCAAAAATACCCCAGCAAGCTTTTAGAAAATAATAACTAAGATTTTTGGAGACCTTATTAAGAAAATACTACTGGTTTATATCAATGATATTACAATATTTATAGTAATATTTCCAGATTACATCAAGGTACTATACAAAGTATTTAACTAAATAAGAACTGAAGATTTTTATTTAAAACTAAAGAAATATATATTCACTGCTAAAAAGGTTATAATGCTTGGGCATATTATTAATAAAGAAGAGATCTAAATCAATTTAGCTAAGGTAGAAGCCATTACCAAATTCAAGCAACCTATAAACTGAACTGAGATATATATTGGGATAGATATCATAGAACCTATACTAGTAACATTGATAGGAAAAAAATATATTATTTTAGCAGTTAATTTCTTTATAAAATATATAGAGATAATAGTAGTGAAAAATATAGATATACAAATAGTAGCTAAGTTCCTATTGTAGTAGACTAAAATATATTAACAGTAAAATGCTCTAATATTAGACAAGTGCAGAAAATATATTTCAGAAGTCTTAGCAGTTTATATAATAGCATCTTAAGAAAGGTAGGTATCTATATAAGTATTAACTAGCAAGAATTTTAAGTACAATTAATTAAATAAAGTGTGTATTTGTCAAAATCTCAAAACTATCTTAATTGCTTACTTCTTGAGTAAGGCTTTAGTATTTCTTAGATTATCTGTTGTAAGCTTCCTTAGCTTGTTACAGTCTGAATTTTATTGATAATTGCAAGAGGAGTATTTATACAAATTGAAGGGAGTGCTATATAGATAGCTGTCTAAAACTTTTGATACAAATTGATTGGCTAAGATAAAATAAAATACTATATCAAGTTATAATATAATTAGATGACAAAATAATATATCAGATTGAAACACTATTTTAGATTATGATGACATTAAGGTTTGTAATAACACTAAGGGTTATAATATTACTGAAGGTTATAATATTACTATAGTCATATGACTATGATCTCACAAGTATCATCATCAAAATATTCTATCACATCTTCTTCCTTTCTCTAAGTTAAACATTGAGGTATAGTTCTAATACAGAGAAATCTCTTTGTAATTGTTTTATCTCTTCTTCTAACTCTTTTATATCATCTTGTGTAAGCTGATTTAGTTAGAATATACTGTACCAAAAATGGTTAAGAGCATTAGGTTTGTGCTTGAATAGCTAATAGATTTACTCAACCATCTTAGAGACATAGGTAGGAAGTGCTCCTTTGAGGGCTCATTGGCAGATCTTCCTATTCTTCTAGTTCTAAATATGTTTGACTTCTTCTTTCTAAAGTTGTGCAATTTGATAGTACTCTTTCTATTCATTAATTCATACTAAATGCTATCTCTTTTGAATATTATATATAATTAATTAGGCCTTCTGCAAGGTTGATCCTTCTATTTCCTTAAAGTCTTCCAGAGATTCTATATATTAGTATATCTTAATTAGGCTGACTTGGACTTTATGAAAGTTGTTCCAGCAGAGCATAGTATTTCTTGAGGCAGTTTCAGTGAACAGTATAGGGTAGGATCATTTCTATTATTTTTTATAACTGATATGTTGTCTCTTTTATACTTATGATATAGTATAGTCCTTCCTATTTTAGGTCCAATTTTGCTGACCATGATGACTTTACTATATTCTGATATAGTAAGACCTGGTCACTAATCTTTAACTTCTCAGTCTCCTTGTATTCCTTATTATAATTCTTCTTTTGGTGATCTTGTATAATAGCAATGAATTCTCTTACCTTATTTTGAACATTATGTAATTTTTAAATTTCCTTTATTACATGGTGTTCTATTTGCACTTCCTAGGGGGTATAGCTGAGTTTTAGGGTGGTTATTACTTGGTTTACCAGCTGATAAACTTTTCTTCCATAAACAAGCTCAAAAGGGGTGAACTTTGTTATTTCCTATTTCATTGTCTATAGTGTAAATAAGGTAGAAGGTAGATATAAGTCCTAATCTCCTCCTTATAATTGTACTACTTTAGTAATTGTATTCTTGATGTTCATTCGGTGAGTCCATTTTCTTGGAGATAGTAGGCAGTAGTCTTTATTTAGTAGATTCTGAAGTGTTGTATTAATATTTGTATAAATTCATTAATAAATTCAGTCCTCTAACCAGAGGTCATCTTATAAGGTATTCTGTAGCAGTAGATAATATCTTTATAGATAAAGGGTATAATGTTAAGGGCATCTATAAGAGGCAAAGCTCTTGCTTTAGAGTACTTAGTTAGATAATTCACTGCTACTACAATATATTGATTTCCTCTAAGTGTTCTTAGTAGTGGTCTAACAATATCTATTCTAATATATTCAAAGAGTTCTCCAGAAATAATTAGTTGTAAGGCCTCAACTTCCTTTCCTTGGTGCCTCTTCTGATAAGTGTTATATCTCCTGATATATTCTCTAATATCTTTATATATATTCTTTTAATAATATTTTTCTAATAATTGCTAATATATATTGTCTATACCCATATGTCCTGTAAGCTGATGATTATGGGAGGTCTGAAATACTATCTGCTTTTTGTGTTTAGGAACTATAAGTTGTATCTATCCTCTGTGTTATTAGTAAAGTATATTGTCCTTAATAAAATAGTTGAGTGCTATTATCTATTGAGAGAAGACTAAAAGATTTATACAAGTATGAAATGCCCCGATTCAACAATGACAAATACCTCTGAAGCTGAGTCATTGAAGCATACCAAGTCTTAGAAGACCCTCTATCCAAACTATTACCTAAGGAAGGATCTGCCCTACAAAGGACTCAAATAATAATGAAGAACATCGACATTGCTTAGAAACAACAGACACAAGATGAATTTCAGGCCTACTATAAGATTGCAAGAATCTGGAAAGAAGATCTCGAACATATATAGGACCAACGACATGCAGAGGCATGCAAACAAGCACTACATCAAGGGATTCCACTCCAATCTTAAAGGATCACCCTTCAGATTTATGGACTCTTCCAGTTCCAACCAACCACCTTAAAAAGACTTACCAAAATTGGATCATCTGTGTTTCACCAGCTATCTCAAACTGCCTTTGAGGAACTTAAAGAAGAAATCAGCATAATACAAAGAGATTTCGACCAATTGGAATAGTTTCTTGATTTGTGAAACCTTTTAACTATCTTAACCTTTTAACTATCTTAAATCTATAACTTATATAACTTGTTATATTACATAAATTCATAATTAGTTTACATTTTGAATAGCTAATAGTTTTGAGAGTAGTAACAGGGCAGCTACCCATATAGCATCTCTTCAAAACTATATAAATATCCCCTTTTATTTCTATTCAATAAATCTTTGCCTGAGCTTGAGCCCAATATGAGTCTAATAATCCAAATACAACTGGTGAAGAAAGTATTGCTTAGTGAATTCAAGCTAAGAAAAGAGAACCTTTTGATATCTAACAGATAATTGATTGCTGATACACATTCGAAGGAACTAATATTCCCTAGTACCTCTTAACATACACTTTAATATTTTCACAGTTTTATTCCTCTACATACTCTATTTCCACTTTGGTTTTACCTACAGTATGGATTTTAGCCCAGCTACTGGTTCTCAATTGAGCCCCCTATATCTTCCATACTTAGCTGATTCCAGAACCTCATCCTCACATTTTGGCGCCCAATGTGGGGGGGTAATATTCGATTTTATTGAGTACATACCCCAGTGATATATTTTCACTACTATGAACAACCTTGACAAAACAGACCATCTAGACATACCACCAAGATTAGTAAGGACACTGATTCGGAAACACTATTGAAGACTATCACAAGAATCGGATAGATCAAACATATCTACAAGTACTATTGGAATTACTATCATCTATAAGCATATTCAACTATCAAGAGAAGGAACTGAAAGTGAACATGACAGTGAAGGAGTAGAAAGTATCTACCAAGAAGAATTGGATGGACTAATCTGGCATTGGACTGACAATTTTGAAATCAACACACTATTTGAAGAACAAGAAGAAGAACCAACAGAACAAAATTTCAACATATTACTATCACCATCTACCTTTTCAGGATATATACCAGCTGAGTCAGTGAACTGATTCATTAACGACATTCAACTTTATATTGCAGCAAAAGGACTAAATGTGGTACAACATGGCAGCATCATTGTGGCAGTACTTAGAGGACCAGCAAAGACCCAATACAATACAGCGATTGTAGCAGAAGTAGCAAATAGAGGATTAGCAGCACCACCAACTGACACAGCATCCATCACAACTTGTTATACATAGTTGAGAACTAGATATTACATAGCAGAAATACAATAACAGCTGAGAGATCAGATCATGCAAACTATACAAGAAAAAGACCAGTCACCTTTGGAGTTCTACACCAAAGTCTGAGACATAATCAAAACTGCAGGATACGTAGATGCAGTTCAAGACCAGGTAGCAGAATCAACCTTTATGCAGAGAATACAAGTAGAATTAGTACTCGCAATTCAGTCATCACCTACTACTCTCAACCTACTTGAAAAAGTTAATTTTGCTCAGAGATATTGGCTAGCATGAAATCCAAGTTAAGACATCTACCAACAGATAGTGGCACTTATATTTAGAAGAAGAGAAGTTAGTGAGTTGTATCACTCTACACTAGTCATCAACGCAACATCAACTGGAAAACCAGTACCTACTGAGTGAGATATTGACAAGTTAACTGCCAAGTTTGCCAGGATGGAAGTACACATCGCCAACATTGAGAAAAAGCAGTACCAACCTAGATGACAGTCTTACAACTCTTCTTACAGTGCCCAACCTGCAAATCAGAACAACAATTAGAGTAACAGGAATTACAATCGATTCTTGACATGCTACAAATATAGAGAAGAAGGACATATTGCCAGAAATTGTCAGTCAGAGACAAATAGAAGAGCAGAACTAAGCAACAGTAACCACCAACAGCAGACTAGATAAAGAGACAGAATGTACCTTGCACAAACACCAACCCTCCAGATTTGAGAGATCTTTGAAGATAGTGACAATGAAGATATCCAGATTCTACCAGCTATACCAGGAAGGAAACCAGGCCAACCTCCAGGAAAACCTTATAATTGCCCAGAAGGAAATAAGAAGAATGAGGAACCTAAGGTAGTCATCGAGCACAAGAAACCTGAAGTCATATATGAGGCCCCAGATTTCAGCAAGTTCGAAGAACCTAGTCAAGATCAATCAATGTCAGAAAGCTCAAGTCATGAAACCTGGACTCGACGCACTAAAACCTATTACTATAATGCCTGGGAAGACATGAAGAATTGCCAAGTTAGCATGACCTTTGCTCAAGCAGTGGAACTCAATCTGGCCATCAAGACCCAAATTAGAGAAGGACTGAGTGATACCAAACCAGGATTCAAGGTGATTGAGATCAACCAGGCCCAACCATTAGTAGAAGAAATGAGTGATGAAGAAGATACCAGGAAAGCCTCGACCATTGCTATATGCACTATCAAGTCAATACCTTTTGAAGCTATTATCGATTTAGAAGCAGGAGGATACATCATCGCCAAGAAAGCACTTGACAGATTAGGATGGGGAATCGAATTACCAACAAGTTTGAACTTCATTACATCAGGCGGTAACTGTGTAATACCCCTCAGAAAAATGAAGGACATTCCCATCCAATTTAAAGATATCACTATACCTGTGACTATGCTTGTCGTCAACATGCAGACCTATGATGTTATCTTAGGAAATGAATGGCTAGACAAAGCAAGAGCTGTTATTGATATCTTTGGTGAAAGAATAAGGATTATCTGCAGAGGAAGAACCTTCCAGATCCCCATCAACATTCAAAAGGGAGCTTGACCCGAAACAGAGGATGTTATACATGAACTCAATTAAGTTATAGTTGCCTAGCCTGGATCAAGCCACGATATTGACTTCAAGGATACAGATGATAAAGAAAAAGCTCAATATAGCTGGTGACTACTTTATAAGAAGGAATGGAATTACCTCATTGATTGGAACATGAAATACCAATACTGTCTATTCTGCGAACAAAGGATTTATTGTGCAGAAATAATGTGCAACTGTCTACAAACAAAGCAGATTCCAAAAGAAGATAGCCTTCAGAAGCACATGCCTGCCAAACCATGGATATATAACAAGCCCCTATAACTCAAGAAGCAAGAAATGCCAGACCTTTATCAAGGACCTTACTCAGGAAGACAACTACACCCCTTTAAAGATAGAAGCCGCATCTGGGATATCTGCAGAGAGAAGGCACCTTTCATCAGCAAGTCACATTTCTTTGGAAACTGAGATGATTTTCAGAACAAATACTGAGATGAATGGAATGTATAAGACATGTGGATAGTAGCCAAAAGATTGGAGTATCTAGACCAATACTTCGATTACAAGTATCACAGAACCTACCTTGAAGACTAGGACAATGAACATCATCGAGAATATAATAAAGACATAATCAATATTATGATCAATACTTGCCAAACCAACTACAAGCTACCATTACCTCAGTATGCCATAGAAGGATCAGTAGGACTTGACCTCATGACCCTAGAAAGCATATCCCTACAACTCAGAGATAGTACAATTCTTGATACTAGATTTGTCTTAGAAATACTGGAAGGACATTTTGGAATGGTGAAATCAAGGAGCTCATTGGCAAAAGCAGAACTCACTACAGATGCAGGAGTAATTGATCAAGATTATACCAGAACTATCAGAGTTATTGTAGTCAACCAACACCGAACCAATCAGATTGACCTAGAGAAAGGAGACCAAGTTATACAAATAATTATCCTACCTTATATAATGGTTACACTCCAAGAACAACACCCCAACTTGGTCAGAACTACAGCCTGAGGTCAAGGCAGATTTGGATCAACTGGAGTCAATGCAGCTATTGTAAACTGACAACAAATTTAGTAAACTGAAAAGAAGAAGGAAAGAATGACTGCCTAGCAGTCAAAATTGGAAGAAACTTACAAGAAGGACAAATCATGAAAATTAAGATGATTATCAACAGGAACTAAGATATCTTCATAACAAGTTTGGAAAGTACTACAGGAGCAGACCTCAAGTACCAACATCATATCAATATAGATGACCATGAACCAATCAAGAAGGCACCCTACTATCTCAACCTGAGCTATCGAAAATGAGTTACTGAAGAAATCACTCGACTGAAAAATGATGGCATAATTATCAAATCAAAAGCCCTTGGGGATTCCCTATTGTTATTGCACCAAAGAAGGAAATTATTATTAATGAGGATGAAACCAGAACTGAAACCATAGCCCCAAGATTCTGTATGGACTTCCGAGCCCTCAATGCCATTACCAAAAAGGATGCATTTCCTATACTAAGGATTGATAACTTACTGGATTTAGTGGAGAAGCAGCCTTAATACTTCTCGAGTTTCGATTTATATACCGGATATCATCAAATTATACTCACCCCTGAAGCAAGTAAATGATCTGCATTTATAATACAAGATGATCACTACCAATATACCCAGATGCCCTTTGGGTTATGCAATGCTCCACCATCTTTCCAAAAAGCAATGACAGATGTCTTCAGAGACATGATTGGTAAAAACATTACAGTATATATCGACAATATTCAGCTATACTCACCAGACTGGCCAAGTCATGTCAAGGGAATTATCAAGATTTTTCGCAGACTTCGAGAAAGTGGATTCAGACTCAAAGCAAAGAAGTGCATAATCGGAGAAACAGAAATGAAGTACCTTAGATTTATCATCATAGCAGAAGGATTAAGGACTGACCTGAGCAAGACCAAGAAGATCCAAACCTACCTAGTACCTACAAATATATCCAAGTTACAAGCCTTTTTGGGACTAGTAACCTTCTACCGAAAATTCATCAAGGACTTTTCTATAATTGCATGACCCCTGCACTACCTGCTTAGGAAAGGAATTCAGTTTGAATTTAGAATACCCCAACATTTAGCTATGGAAGAACTCAAAGAAGCTCTCATAAGTGCACCAATCCTGAAATGACCTGACTGGGAAAAACTGTTTACCTTACATACCGATGGATCAGCTAAAGGACTCAAAGCTGTCCTAATGCAGATAGATGAACAAGGGAATGAATGCATAATTGCATACACCAGCAAAGGAACCAATCCAGTACAAGCTAATTACGAAGCAACCAAATTGGAATGCTTGGCAGCAACTTAGGCAATTGAGTACTTCCGCTACTATCTGATTGGACAAAGGTTTACCCTCATCACAGATCATACAGCCCTCAAGTGGTTATTCAACAAAGTTCAACCTACTGGAATCTATACCCAATGGATCATGAGACTTCAGGAGTATGATTTCAAGATTCAGCACAAACCCGGAAAAACACACCAGCATGCCAATGCATTGTCTAGAATACTGAGAGGGGAGACGTCACCCCAAGAAAAGACTGTGCGATTCTAATAAATCAGGAGCTATACTATCAGATCACAACGTATTTAGGAGGAGGAAAAATATCAATAGTTGATGAATGGAGAAAGAAGATCATACTTAGGAGCTGACAAAACTTTGAATATCAGAATGGAGAGTTATATAAAATATCACAAACAGACAAAGAATATCAATGCATAGTTATCCCAACATATCATGTGAACAATATTTTATCAAGAGCACATGATTATCATCTATCTGGACATCAAGGAGCAGAATGAACCTATCAGCAGTTAGCAAAAATTTACTGGTGGCCACAAATGTGGAAAGATATACAACATTATATCAGGACATGTGACACTTGCCAAAAGAGGAAAACGATCAAGGATTTTGTACCTCAGCAACCTAGTACAATGCCAAATGCTCCTTTTGAACATATCGGAATTGATGTAATTGGACCCCTTCCACAGACCCTTACTGGAAAGAAATATATCATCATAGCAGTTGACTGGTTAATGAAATAGTCTGAAGCAGAATCCTTGGAGATATCAGATGCTCAGACAATATCAGAATTTATATATAAACGAATCATCTGTCAACATGGACTACCAAAACAGATAACATCTAATAAAGGAACAGAATTTTACAACAATCTAGTAAAAGAATTAAATCAGACATATTGCATCCAACATATCCAAACCACTGCCTATTACCCTCAAGGAAATGGACTCACCAAACGAATAAACCAGACAATCAAGAATATAATTTTAAAGATGAGCAAGACATATACCAACTGGGACTTTTAGTTACTATCCACACTATTCACAATCAGATGCTCATAACAGAAGACCATGACTTTCAGCCCTTTCGAGTTAGTCTATGGGAGATTGCCAAATAGGGGAGTACCATAAGCTGATATAAGAGAATCACATGAAGAATGAATTTGGAGCTTAATGATATATGATATGGAGAGACTGAAATGTATTCGAAACAAGGTGCAAAAGTTCATCCAGAAAGTGCAAGATTGACAGAAGTACAAGAATCCACTGGTTGAAACATTAAATATTAGAGATCAAATCTTGATATACCGAAATATTGTTGAAGCCTCTTGGTCAGCAAAACTCAAACCAAAATGGGAAGGACCATACTATATTCAAGATATGAAGGGAACCTTGATCTGGATCCGAAGCCCAAAAAGAACAATTCAGCCAACACTGGTACACTGTAGAAAAGTTAAATGATACTTTGCATGAAATTGATTTATCAGCTGTCTGGAGATGATGCTTATAAATAGGGGAGTAATGAGAGAAGACTGAAAGATTTATACAAGTATGAAATGCCCCAATTCAACAATGACGAATATCTTCGAAGCCGAGTCATTGAAGCATACCAAGCCTTAGAAGACCCTCTATCCGAACTATTACCTGAGGAAGGATCTGCCCTATAAAAGACTCAAATAATAATGAAGAACATCGATATTGTTCAGAAATGACAGATACAAGATGAATTTCAGGTCTACTATAAGATCGCAAGAATCTGGGAAGAAGATCTCGAACATGTATAGGACCGATGATATGCAGAGGTATGCAAATAAGCACTACATTAAAGGATTCTACTCCAATCTCAAAGGATCGCCCTCCAGATTTATAGACTCTTCCAGTTCTGACCAGCCGCCTTAAAAAGACTTACCAAAATTGGATTATCTGCATTTCACCAGCTATCTCAAACTGCCTTTGAGGAACTTAAAGAAGAAATCAGCATAATACAAAAAGATTTCGACCAATTGGAACAGTTCCTTGATTTGTAAAACCTTTTAACCATCTTAACCTTTTAACCATCTTAAATCTTTAACTGTCTTAAATTCATAACTTATATAACTCGTTACATCATATAAATTCATAATTAGTTTACATTTTGAATAGCTAATAGTTTTGAGAGTAGTAACAGAGCAGCTATCCATATAGCACCTCTTTAAAACTGTATAAATATCCCCCTTTATTTCCATTCAATAAATCTTTACCTAAGCTTGAGCCCAATATGAGTCTAATAATCCAAACACAACTGGTGAAGAAAGTATTGCTTAGTGAATTTGAGCCTAGAAAAGAGAACCTTTTGACATCTAATAGATAATTAATTGCTGATACACATCCGAAGGGACTAATATTCCCTAGTGCCTCTTAACATACACTTTAATATTTTTACAGTTTTATTCCTCCACATACTCTATTTCCACTTTGGTTTTACCTACAGTATGGATTTTAGCCCAGCTACTAGTTCCCAATTGAGCCCCCTATATCTTCCATACTTAGCTGATTCCAGAACCTTATCCTCACACTATATAAGCTATTGATCATTTTTGTTCATTATTCCAGTAAAGGTTAGATTACTGAGATAATCCAAATATCTATTGTAGAGTTTAGTATCTATTAGATAGATATATTCTTTTTGGTTCAGGGTGTCAATCTCAGATAAATTGTAATAGATATGAGAGAGTATCCACATTCTAATAATTCTATCCTTTTCTGTATTACATTGTAAAATCATATTCCTATAGTATAGCTAACCATTATATATATATTTCTATCAGGTTCAGTTTGTTCTAGAGCTATTTGAGAGCTGAGTAGTCCATTATCAAGGTAAACTACTTTCTAATCAAGAAGTGGTAAAAGTGTTGTACTACCCATATAACTGCTACACATTCTAACTAGGTAGCTCTATAGGAAGGTTCTGCTCCATGGGTAGCTTATCTTGCATAAGTAATCATATACTCTTTATCTTTATCATCTTGCACTAAAATTGCTCCAAGTCTGAATGATAATATATCTGTATATAACTTGAATATCTTTGTAAGATCTGGCCTTACCATTACTGGTGTATAGGTAAGTGCTTCCTTGATTAGGCTAAAGGCTATCTGTATAACTAGTATCCATTCCTATGCTCTTCCTTTTCTTTATAACATATGCAAGGGTACAGCAATTTCAGAATATTTAGGGATAAACCTTCTATAGAACTAGACTAGTCCTAAAAATCCTTATAGAGTTATCTTATTTTGCAGAGTCGAAAAGGCTTTAACAATTATAGTTTTCTTTAAGTTTAGGCAGATTTCTTCTATATCAATTATAAATCTAAGATATTTAATTTTCTTTTATCTAAAGTAGTATTTTATTAGCTTAATTCTCAATCTATATTTTCTAAGTTATTCAAATACTTCCTTCAGGGTCATCATGTATTCTATTGTGAGGATGAGACTCTGGAATCGGCTAAGTATGGAGGAGATAGGGGGCTCAATCGGGAACCAGTAGCTGAGCTAAAATCCGTACTGTAGGTAAAACCAAAGTGGAAAATAGAGTTGTGGAGGAATAAAACTATGAAAATATTAAAGTGTATGTTTAGAAGCGCTAGGGAATATTAGTTCCTTCGGATGTGTATCAGCAATCAATTATCTGTTAGATGTCAAAAAGGTTGTTTCTCAGCTTGAATTCACTAAGCAATACTTTTTTCACCAGTTGCATTAGGATTATTAGACTTGTATTGGGCTCAAGCTTAGGCAAAGATTTATTGAATGGAAATAAAGGGGGATATTTATACAGTTTTGAAGAGGTGCTATACAGGTAGCTGCCCTGTTACTACTCTCAAAACTATTGGCTATTCAAAATATAAACTAATTATGAATTTACATAATATAGCAGGTTATATAAGTTAAAGATTTAAGATGGTTAAGGATTTAAGATGGTTAAGGATTTAAGACAGTTAAGGATTTAAGACGGTTAAGGATTTAAGATGGTTAAAAGGTTTCACAAGTCAAGGAACTGTTCCAATTGGTCGAAATCTCTTTGTAATACACAGATTTCTTCTTTAAGTTCCTCAAAGGCATTTTGAGACAGTTGGTGAAATGCAGATGGTCCAATTTTGGTAAGTCTTTTCAAGGCGGCTGGTCGAAACTGGAAGAGTCCGTAAATCCGGAGGGCAATCCTTTGAGATTGAAGGGGAATCCCTTGATGTAGTGCTTGTTTACATGCCTCTGCATGTTGTCGGTCCTATACATGTTCGAGATCTTCTTCCCAGATCCTGGTGATCTTATAGTAGGCCTGAAATTCGTCTTGTGTTTGTCATTTCTGAGCAATGTCGATGTTTTTCATTATTATTTGAGTCCTTCGTAGGGCAGATCCTTCCTCAGGTAATAGTTCAGATGGAGGGTCTTCTAAGGCTTGGTATGCTTTAATGACTCGGCTTCGAAGGTATTCGTCATTGTTGAATCGGGGCATTTCGTACTTGTATAAATCTTCCAGTCTCCTCTTATTACTCCCCTATTTATAAGCATCATCTCCAGATAGCTGATAAATCAATTTCGTGCAAAGTACCGTTTAACTTTTCCGTGGTGTACTGGTGTTGGCTGAATTATTCCTTTTGGGCTTCAGATCCAGATCGAGGTTCCCTTTATATCTTGAATATAGTATGGTCCTTCCCATTTTGGTTCAAGTTTTGCTGACTAAGAGGCTTCAACAATATTTTGATAAATCAAGATTTGATCTTCAATATTTAATGTTTCAACCAGCAGATTCTTGTACTTCTATCGATCTTGCACTTTCTGGATGAACTTTTGCACCTTGTGTCGAATACGTTTCAGTCTCTCCATATCGTATGTCATTAATCTCCAAATTTGTTCTTCATGTGATTCTCTTATGTCGGCTTGTGATACTCCCCTATTTGGCCATCTCCCATAGACTAACTCGAAAGGACTGAAAGTCGTGGTCTTCTGTTGTGAGCATCTGATTGTGAATAGTGCGGATGGTAACCAAAAGTTCCAGTCGGTATATGTCTTGCTCATTTTCGAAATTGTATTTTTGATCATCTGGTTCATTCGTTCAGTGAGTCCATTTCCTTGAGGGTGATAGGCAGTGGTTCGGATATGTTGGATGCGGTATGTCCAATTTAATTCTTTTACTAGATCGTTGCAGAATTCTGTTCCTCTGTCGGATGTTATCTGTTTTGGTAGTCCATGTTGGCAGATGATTCATTCATGTATAAATTCTGATATTGTCTGAGCATCTGATGTCTCCAAGGATTCTGCTTCAGGCCATTTTGTTAACCAGTCAACTGCTATGACGATGTATTTCTTTCCGGTAAGGGTCCGTGGAAGTGGTCCAATTATGTCGATTCCGATATGTTTAAAAGGGGCATTTGGCATTGTGCTGGGTTGCTGGGGTACAAAATCCTTAATCGTTTTCCTTTTCTGGCAAGTGTCGCATGTCCTGATATAATGTTGTACGTCTTTCCACATTTGTGGCCACCAGTAAGTTTTTGCTAACTGCTGATAGGTTCGTTCCACTCCTTGGTATCCAGATAAGTGATAATCATGTGCTTCTGCTAAAATGTTGTTCACACGATGTGTTGGGATAACTATGCGTTGGTATTCTTTGTCTGTTTGTGATATTTTGTATAATTCTCCATCCTGATATTCGAAGTTTTGTCAGCTCCTAAGTATAATCCTCTTTCTCCATTCGTCGATTATTGATATTTTTCCTCCTTCCAAATACGTTGTGATCTGATAGTATAGTTCCTGATTCATTTGAATTGCACAGTCTTTTCTTGGGGTGATGTCTCCTTTCTTGGTATTCTTGACAATGCATCGGCATGCTGATGTGTCTTTCCTGGTTTGTGCTGGACCTTGAAGTCATACTCCTGAAGTCTCATAATCCATCGAGCATAGATCCTGGTAGGTTGAACCTTGTTGAATAACCACTTGAGGGCTGCATGATCTGTGACAAGGGTGAACTTTTGTCTAATCAGGTAGTGGCGGAAGTACTCAATTGCCCAAGTTGCTGCCAAGCATTCCAATTTGGTTGCTTTATAATTAGCTTGTGCTGGATTGGTTCCTTTGCTGGTATATGCAATCACACGTTCATTTCCTTATTTATCTATCTGCATCAGTACAGCTCTGAGTCCTTTAGCTGATCCATCAGTGTGTAAGGTAAATGGTTTTTCCCAGTTAGGTCGTTTCAGAATTGGTGCACTTATGAGAGCTTCTTTGAGTTCTTCCATAGCTAAACGTTAGGGCATTCTGAATTCAAACTGGATTCCTTTCCTAAGCAGGTGGTGCAGGGGTCGTGCAATTGTCGAAAAGTCCTTAACAAATTTTCGATAGAAGGTTGCTAGTCCTAGAAAGGCTCGTAACTTGGATACATTTGTAGGTACTGGGTAGGTTCAGATTTCCTTAGTTTTGCTTGGGTCAGTTCTCAGCCCTTCTGCTGTAATGATGAATCTAAGGTACTTCATTTCTATTTCTCTGATTGTGCACTTCTTTACTTTGAGTCTGAATCCACTTTCTCGAAGTCTTCGAAAAATCTTGATGATTCCCTTGACATGACTTGGCCAATCTGGTGAGTATAGCTGAATATCGTTGATGTATACTATAATGTTCTTACCAATCATGTCTCTGAAGATATCTGTCATTGCTTTTTGGAAAGATGGCAGAGCGTTGCATAACCCAAAGGGCATCCGGGTGTACTGGTAGTGGCCATCTTGTATTACAAATGTGGATCATTCACTTGCTTCAGGGGTGAGTGTAATCTGGTGATATCCGGCATACAAATCAAAACTCGAGAAGTATTGAGGCTGCTTCTCTACTAAATCCAGTAAGTCGTCAATCCTTGGTATAGGAAATGTATCTTTTTTTGTGATGGCATTAAGGGCTCAGAAGTCCACACAGAATCTTGAGGCTGTTGTTTCAGTTCTGGTTTCATCCTTATTAATGATGATTTTCTTCTTTGGTGTAACGACAATAGGGAATCCCTATGGGCTCTTTGATTTGATGATTACACCATCATTTTTTAGTCGAGTGATTTCTTCGGTAACCCATTTTCGGTAGCTAGGGTTGAGGCGGTAGAGTGCCTTCTTGATTAGTTCATGGTCACCTGTATCAATATGATGTTGGTACTTTGGGTCTGCTCCTGTGGTACTTTCCAAACTGGTTATGAAGATGTCTTGGTTTCTGTTGATAATTGCTCTGATTTCCATAATTTGTCCTTCTTGTAAGTTTCTTCTGATTTTGACTGCTAGGCGGTTGTTCTTTCTTTCTTCTTTTCGGTCTGCTGAAATCTGTTGTCGATTTACAATGGCTGCATTGACTCCAGTTGATCCAAATCCGCCTTGACCTCTGGCTGTAGTTCTGACCAAGTTGGGGTATTGCTCTTAGAGTGTAACTGTTGCATAAGGTAAGATAATCATTTGTGTAACTCGGTCTCCTTTTTCTAGGTCAATCTGATTGGTTCGGTGTCGGTTGACTACAATGACTCTGATGGTTCCAGTATAATCTTGATCGATTACTCCTGCATCTGTAGTGAGTCCTGCTTTTGCCAATGAGCTTCTTGGTTTCACCATTCCGAAATGTCCTTCCGGTATTTCTAAGGCAAATCTGGTGTCAAGAATTGTGCTATCTCCGAGTTGTAGAGATATGCTTTCTGGAGTTATAAGGTCAAGTCCTGCTGATCCTTCTGTAGCATGCTGAGGTAATGATAGCTCGTAGTTAGTTCGGCGAGCATTGATTATAACATTAATCATATCTTCATTATGTTCTCGGTGATGTTCATTGTCCCAATCTTCGAGGTAAGTTCCATAGTACTTGTAGTCGAAGTGTTGGTCTGGATACTCCGACCTTTTGGCTACTATCCACATGTCTCGTACATTCCATTCATCCCAGTATTTGTTCTGAAAATCATCTTGGTTTCCAAAGAAATGTGATTTGCCAATGAAAGGTGCCTTCTCTTTGCAGATATCCCAGATGCGGCTTCCATCTTTAAAGGGGTGTAGTTGTTTTCTGGAGTAAGGTCCTTGATAAAGGTCTGGCATTTCTTGCTTCTTGGGTTGTGGAGGCTTGTTATGTATTCGTAGTTTGGCAGACATGTATTCCTGAAGGCTCTCTTCTTTTGGGATCCGCTTTGTTTGTAGACAATTGCACATCATTTCTGCACAATAAATCCTTTGTTTGCAGAATGGACAGTATTGGTATTTCATGTTCTAACTGATGAGGTAGTTTCGTTCCTTTTTGTAAAGTAGTCGCCAGCCATGTTGAGCTTTTTCTTCATCATCTGTGTCTTCGAAGTCAATGTCATGGTCTGATCCGGGTTGGGCAACCATTACTTGATCGGATTCATATGTCATATCCTCTGTTTTAGGTCGAGTTCCTTTGTGAATGTTAATAGGGATCTGGAAGGTTCTTCCTCTGCAGGTAATCCTCATTCTTTCACCAAAGATATCGATGATAGCTCTTGCTTTGTTCAGCCATTCATTTCCTAGGATAACATTATAGGTCTGCATGTCGACAACAAGCATAGTCACTGGTATGGTGATATCTCTGAATCGAATGGGAATATCTTTTATTTTTCCAAGGGGTATTGCATGGTTGCCGCCTGCTGTAGTGAAGTTCAGGCTTGTTGGTAGTTTGATTCCCCATCCTAATCTGTCAAGTGCTTTCTTAGTGATGATACATCCTCCTGCTCCTGAATCAATGATGGCTTCAAAAGGTGTTGATTTGATAGTGCATGTGGTAATGGCTGAGGCTTTCCTGGTATCTTCTTCATTGCTTATTTCTTCTGCCAATGGTTGGGCCTGGTTTATCTCGATCACCTTAAATCCTGGTTTGGTATCACTCAGTCCTTCTCTGATTTGGGTCTTGATAGCCGGATTGAGTTCTGCTACTTGAGCAAAGGTTATGCTAACTTGGCGATTCTTCATGTCCTCCCAGGCATTATAGTGATAGGTTTTGGTACGTTGAGTCCGGGTTTCTCGGCTTGGGCTTTCTGACATTGGTTGATCTTGACTAGGTTCTTCGAACTTGCTGAAATTCGGGGCCTCATATATGACTTCAGGCTTCTTATGCTCGATGACTACCTCGGGTTCCTCATTTTTCTTGTTTCCTTCTGGGCGATTGTAAAGTTTTCCTGGAGGTCGGCCTGGTTTCCTTCCTGGTATAGCTGGTAGAATCCGGATGTCTTCGTTGTCACTGTCTTCAAAGATTTCTCAAATCTGGAGGGTTGGTGTTTGTGCAAGGTACATCCCGTCTCTCTGTCTGGTCTGCTGTTGGCAGTTACTATTGCTTGGTTCTGCTCTTCTATTTGTTTCTGACTGACAATTTCTGGCAATGTGCCCTTCTTCTCTGCATTTGTAGCATGTCAAGAATCGATCATAATTCCTGTTATTCTGATTGTTGGTCCGATTTGCTGGTTGGGCACTATAAGAAGAGTTGTAAGATATTTGTCTAGGTTGGTACTGCTTCTTTTCAATATTGGCGATGTGTGCCTCCATCCTGGTAAATTTTGCAGTTAACTCATCAATATCTTGCTCGGTAGGTATGGGTTTTCCAGTTGCTGTTGCATTGATGACTAGTGTAGGGTGGTATGGCTCGCTGACTTCTCTTCTTCTGAATGTCAGTGCCACTATCTGTTGGTAGATGTCTTGACTAGGATTTCATGCTAGCCAGTATCTCTGTGCAAAATTGACTTTTCCAAGTAGGTTGAGACTGGTAGATGATGACCGGATCACGAGTGCTAATTCTGCTTGTATTCCCTGCATGAAGGTTGATTCTGCTACTTGGTCTTGTACTGCGTCTACATATCCTGCAGTTTCGATCATATTTCGGACTTTGGTGTAGAACTCCAAAGGTGACTGGCCTTTTTCTTGTATGGTTTGCATGATCTGATCCCTCAACTGTTATTGTATTTCTGCTGTATGATATCTGTTTCTCAACCATATGTAACAAGTTGTGATGGATGCTGCATCAGTTGGTGGTGCTGCTAATCCTCCATTTGCTGCTCCTGCTGCAATCGCTGCATTGTATTGGGTTTTTGCGGGTCCTCTAAGTGCTGCTACAATGATGCCGCCATGTTGTGCTGCATTTAGTCCTCTTGCTGCAATATAAAGTTGGATGTCATCAATGAATCAGTTTACTGACTCGGCTGGTGTGTATCCTGAAAAGGTGGGTGGTGATAGTGACATGTCGAAATTCTGTTCTGTTGGTTCTTCTTCTTGTTCTTCAAATAGTGTGTTGATTTCAAAATCATCAGTCCAATGCTAGATTGGTCTGTCCAATTCTTCTTGGTAGATACTTTCTACTCCTTCACTGTCGTGTTCACTTTCAGTTCCTTCTCTTGATAGTTGAATATGCTCGTAGGTGATAGTAATTCCAATAGTACTTGTAGATACGTCTGATCTATCCGATTCTTGTGATAGTCTTCAGTAGTGTTTCCGAATTGGTGTCCTTACTAGTCTTGGTGGTATGTCTGGATGGTCCATTTTGTCAAGGTTGTTCATGGTAGTAAAAGTATATCACTGGGGTATGTACTCAATAAAATCGAATATTACCCCCCCACGTTGGGCACCAAAATGTGAGGATGAGACTCTGGAATTGGCTAAGTATAGAGGAGATAGGGGGCTCAATCGGGAACCAGTAGCTGGGCTAAAATCCATACTGTAGGTAAAACCAAAGTGGAAAATAGAGTTGTGGAGGAATAAAACTACGAAAATATTAAAGTGTATGTTTAGAGGCGCTAGGGAATATTAGTCCCTTCAGATGTGTATCAGCAATCAATTATCTGTTAGATGTCAAAAAGGTTGTTTCTCGGCTTGAATTCACTAAGCAATACTTTCTTCACCAGTTGCGTTAGGATTATTAGACTTGTATTGGGCTCAAGCTCAGGCAAAGATTTATTGAATGGAAATAAAGGGAGAATATTTATATAGTTTTGAAGAGATGCTATATGGGTAGCTGCCCTGTTACTACTCTCAAAACTATTGGCTATTCAAAATATAAACTAATTATGAATTTACGTGATATAGCAGGTTATATAAGTTAAAGATTTAAGACGGTTAAGGATTTAAGACGGTTAAAGATTTAAGACAGTTAAGGATTTAAGACGGTTAAGGATTTAAGATGGTTAAAAGGTTTCACAAGTCAAGGAACTGTTCCAATTGGTCGAAATCTCTTTGTAATACACGGATTTCTTCTTTAAGTTCCTCAAAGGTATTTTGAGACAGTTGGTGAAATGCGGATGGTCCAATTTTGGTAAGTCTTTTCAAGGCGGCTGGTCGAAACTGGAAGAGTCCGTAAATCCAGAGGGCAATCCTTTGAGATTGGAGGGGAATCCCTTGATATAGTGCTCATTTACATGCCTCTGCATGTCGTCAGTCCCATACATGTTCGAGATCTTCTTCCCAGATCCTGGTGATCTTGTAGTAGGCCTGAAATTCGTCTTGTGTTTATCATTTCTGAGCAATGTCGATGTTTTTCATTATTATTTGAGTCCTTCATAGGGCAGATCCTTCCTTAGGTAATAGTTCAGATGGAGGGTCTTCTAAGGCTCAGTATGCTTCAATGACTCGACTTCGGAGGTATTCATCATTGTTGAATCGGGGCATTTCATACTTGTATAAATCTTCCAGTCTTCTCTCACTATAAAAGTCTCAGCATAGATATTGATGTTGTCAATATATATAATTACTTTATATCCAATCAGGTCATAGAAGATCTTATTCATTATAGCTTGGAAGGTAGCAGGTGTATTGTAGAGTCCAAAGGACATCTTTGTAAATTCGTACTATCCAAATGGTATAACAAATACTAATCTCTTCTATACTTTGGATGTCATTCCAATTTAGTTATATCCTGCCCACAAGTTGAGAGTTGAGTAGATTTACACTTTTTTCAATATGTTCTATAAGTCTTCTAAGTACAGAATTGGATATGCATACTTCTTAGTAACTGTATTCAGCTTGTGGTAATTAATAACTATTCTCTGTCTATTTTTCTTTAGTATATCAGAAAAATGGTTAATTAATCCACAAACTATTTTACTAAGAGCTACAAACTATTTTACTAAGAGCTATGAATAAAATAGCTATAGATATGAATGCTAGTTATAAACTATGAACTATTATTGGTGAATAGCTACAAACTACCCTAGAACTCTACTAGAACAATATTACACCTCTAGAACAATATTGCAAACTACAAACTAGCTAGAACAGCCTGTAAACAGCCTGTGAACAGCCTATGAACAGCCTACAAGCATAGATGCTAGTCATAGACTATAAACTGAAAATAGTTTCCTAATATACTATACTAATAGATAATACCTAGGGGTTCTTTGATTATATAATTACTCCTCACTCTAATAGTTTTTGAACATGCTTGTATACAAAGTCATAGTAATTGGCTGGCAGTCTGTAGAGTGCTTGCTTGATTGGTTTGGCATCTCCTATATTGATATAGTGAGTGAAGAAAGCTTGGTCCAAGAGATCCTTAAAGCTGATTGTGATTATATCCTCATACTCCTTCAGTAGATTTTATAACTACTTTTTCTGATTTGGTAACAGATTCTCATTGAGAGAGTAAATATACTTCTTGGCATTCTCTTAGTCATCTAGTCTTTCTATTATCACATTGGCTTGTCTAGTAGATCTAAATCCTTTCTTTCTACATTTCATTTCTTCTAAGTTTTTCACTTCTTTTAATAGCTGCTGTTCACATCTGATAATTACCATTTGGGTGATTCAATCTCCTTAGTATACTGCGAATTCACTGTAGTTGTAGTTGACTAATCCAACTTCAATTTCTTCTCTGTAGTCTTTGTCTATAAGTTCAGGAAAGGCTCCTATTCCAGAATTGTAGTAAAATCTACTTCTTATCTATACTTGTGCATATTGTCTGGGTGGTAGGGTGATAGTGATTTCGATTTTCATAAAGGCTGATGATTTTGGTTCCAGGGTATAGTCTTTATCTATATATAGGTTATAGCCTGCAGCTCTTTCAGTTTTTTTCTTTAGTATAATTACAATTTTTGTCAGTCTTTTAACTCAAGTTGCTGTTTCTATTTCTTCAACTGTGAATACTTCTTTGAAGGTAGGAATGATAGATTTCTTCTACTGTTTATAAGTTATATCTTGAGGTAGGTTTTGTTATAAGTCCTTTCACTACCAATATCGTATATTAATATATTCATCAGGGTGAATTATTTCTTCTAAGGTAATGATTTCTTCCTCTGTATCTGAGTTACTTTTTTCAATTAGAATGGGTCTATCATCTTCATCATTATCTTGGAATAAGGCTCTTACTTCAGCAGATATCTGAGTAGTATAAACTTCATCATCTTATTTATTAGGTATTTTCTCATCTTTATTTTCTTCAAATATAGTCTGTTTTTGTTCTTGATTATAGTATTCTCTCCAAGTTCTATAATAGTTGATATCATATAGTTTATTTAGGTATCTGACCTAATTTTCATATTTCCAAAGGTTATAGAAGTTGACTTTATCCCAATAGCATCCTTATAGGTAGATATTATAGTTTCCTCAAAGGCATCCTTTGCTGATATATCTAATATTTGTCCAAAAGCAATCTTAAACTTCTCTAGTATTGTCTGTGAATAGGTGGGGGTTCTTTCCATTGTATGGTCCCTGATTTATTGGAGGTAGGATCCTTTGGTAAGTCTGTGATAATCTTGGTTTCTTGATTCTTTTCTCAGATGACAGGTGCATCTCTAAGATATCCTGGTGGGGTATCAACTTTATATCACTACAAATGTATATTATTTCAGCATAATAGATACATTACTTGCAAAATGGACATCTTGTATTCCTTATGTTATATTCAATCAGTTGATTCTTTTCCAAGGGTATCAAGCAGCAATATTCACTATAAATCACCATATTGGCTTCTTCTTCTTCTACTATGTTGGGGTATATCTGTCTAGGTATTATTTCTTCATCTATATCACTTTTATCTTTTAGTCTCTGGGTAAGTTTTAGTACTACTCTTTTCTGAATGTCCAGAGGTATACTGAACTTCCTTCTATAGTTAACAAAGATTAACCTCTGTATATCTAGATCAATTCTAGCTTTAGCTTTTTTTAACCAACTGTTGCTTAAGACAGCATTATAGGATTGTATATCAGTAACAATCATTCTAACAGGTATAATCTCTGTTCTAAACTAGACTAGTACTTCTCAAAGTACTCCTAAGGATATATTGCTTTTTCTACTTGTAATAATCAAAGTAGAGATGGCAGGTTCATTAATGTCCTATCTTAGATAGTCTAGGAAATGCTTAGTGATAATACTGACTCCTACTTCTGTATCAATAATAACTAAGCATACTAATCCTCCAATATTGCATTGTATATAGTGTGGCAGACTAAAATATATTAACGGCGAAATACTCGGAATTGAGCAAGTGCAGAAAATACATTTTAGGGGTCTTAGCAGTTTATGCGGTAGCGTCTTAAGAAGGGTGTCGATGTAGGTGTTAACTAGCAAGAATTATGTGTGATTGGTCGAATAAAGTGTATCTGTTAGAATCTCGAAACTATCCAATTGCTTACTCCTTGAGTAAGGCTTCAGTATCCCTTGGGTTGTCTGTTGTAAGCTTCCTTAGCTTGTTGCAGTCCGAATTTTATTGATAATTGCGAGCGGGGTATTTATAAGAAATTACAAGGTGCTATATGGACAGCTACCCAGGTTACTACTTGAATTTCTGATTGGCTCAGCTAAATATAAGGTACAAATTGATTGGCTAAGATATAATAAATGATATATCAGATTATAACGTAATTGGGCGACGAAATAATATATCAGATCGAAATACTATTTTAGGTTATAGCGTGATTGCAGATCTTAACAACGCTAAAGGTCTCAACAACGCTAAAGGTCTCAACATTGTTGAAAGTCACATGACTTGATCTCATATGATCAAATTGTATATCGTCACAAAGTGTTCCGTCACATCTCCTTCCTTTCTGCGAGTTAGACTTCAAGGTACAGTTCTAACTTGGAGAAATCCCTTTGTAACTGTTTTACCTCTTCCTCTAGCTCATTCATTTCATTCTGTGTCAGTTGATTTAGTTGGTGTGTACTGCATTGAAAGTGATTCAAAGCACTGGGCTTGTACTTGAATAGTTGATAAATCCGATCAGCCATTCTTGCATTATAGGCAGGGAGTGCTCCTTTGAGGGCTCGTTGACAGATTTCTCTATCCTTCCGGTTCCAGATATATTCAACTTCTTCATCCCAGAGTTGTGCGATTCGGTAGTATTCCTTCTACTCATTGATTCATGCCAAATGTTGCCTCCTTTGAATGTTGCGTACAATTGATTGAGTTTTCTATAGGGTCGATCCTTCTATCTCCTCAAGGTCTTCCAGAGGTTCTATATGTCGGTAGGCCTCGATCAGGCTGACTCGGACTTCATGGAAGTTGTTCCAATGGGGCATGATATTTCTTGAGGCGATTTTGGTGGACAGTATAGGGTAAGATTGTTCCTGTCATAATTCTTCTTTTGTCGATCCTGTGCAATGGCAATAAATTCTCTCGCCTTGTTTTGGACATTGTGTAATTCTTGAATTTCCTTTGTTACACGATGCTCAATTTGCTTTTCCCAGGAGGTGTGGCTGGGTTCTGGAGTGGTCATTACTTGGTCTACCAGCTGATGAGCTTTTCTTCCGTAAGCGAGCTCAAAAGGGGTGAACTTTGTTGTTTCTTGTTTCATTGTTCATAGTGCAAATAAGGCAGAAGGTAGGTACAAGTCCCAATCCCCTCCTTGTGATTGTATTACTTTAGCAATTGTGTTCTTGATAGTCTGATTCATCCGTTCGGTAAGTCCATTTCCTTGAGGGTGGTAGGCAGTAGTTATTATCTGGCAGATTCCGAAGTGTTGCGTCAATATCTGCATGAATTCATTAACGAATTCAGTTCCTTGATCGGAGGTCATTTCATAAGGTATTCCATGGCAGCAGATAATATCTTCATAGATAAAAGGTGCAATATTAAGGGCATCTGCAAGGGGCAAGGCTCTTGCTTCGGGGTACTTGGTCAGATAGTTTACTGCTACTACAATATATCTATTTCCTCTAAGTGTTCTCGGTAGCGGTCCAACAATATCTATTCCAATATGTTCGAAGGGTCCTCCAGGTACAATTGGTTGTAAGGTCTCGATCTCCCTTCCTCGGCACCTCTTCTAGCAAGTGTCGCATCTCCTGATATATTCTCTAATGTCTTCGTACATGTTCTTCCAATAATATTTTTCTGATAGTCGTTGATATGTGTTGTCTACGCCCATGTGTCCTGCCAGCTGATGGTCATAAGAGGCCTGAAGAACCATCTGCCTTTTGTGTTCAGGAACTACAAGTTGTATTTGTCCTCTGTGTCATTGGTAAAGTATATTATTCTTGATAAAATAGTTGAGTGCCATTGTCTGTATTAGCCGTTGATCGTTTTCGTCCATCGTCCCAGTAAAGGTTAGGTTACTGAGGTAATCTAAATATCCGTTATAGAGTTCAGTATTCATTGGGTAGGTATATTCTTTTTGGTTCAAGGTGTCGATCTCGGATAAATTGGGGTAGGCGTGAGAGGGTGTCCACATTCTGATGATTCCGTCCTTTTCTGTATTGCATCATGAAGTCATATTCCTGCAATATAGCTAGCCATCGTGCATACATTTCTGTCAGGTTTGGCTTATTCCAAAGCTATTTGAGAGCTGAGTGGTCTGTTATTAGGGTGAACTGTTTTCTAATCAGGAAGTGGTGGAAGTGTTGTATGGCCCAAACGACTGCTACGCATTCTAGTTGGGTGGCTCCATAAGAAGGTTCTGCTCTATGGGTGGCTCGTCCTGCGTAAGCAATCACATGTTCTCTATCTTTGTCATCTTGCGCCAAGATTGCTCCAAGTCCGAATGACGATGCATCCATATACAGCTTGAATACTTTCGTGAGATCCAGTCTTGCCATTACTGGTGCGTGGGTAAGTGCTTCCTTGATCAGATTAAAGGCAGTTTGTGCAGCTGACGTCCATTCCCATGCTCTTCCTTTTCTTTGCAACATGTGCAGGGGTGCAGCAATTTCGGAGTAACCAGGGATAAATCTTTTATAGAACTGGACCAGTCCTAAAAATCCTCGTAGAGTCATCTTATCTTGCGAGATTGGGAAGGCCTTGATGATCTCGGTTTTCTTTGAGTCTGGGCGGATTTCTCCTCCGTCGATTATAAATCCAAGGTATTCGATTTTCTTCTGTCCAAAGTAGCATTTTGATGGCTTGATCCTTAGTCCATGTTTTCTGAGTCGTTCAAATACTTCCTTCAGGGTTACCATGTGTTCTGCGAAGTTCTCCGCATAGATGTTGATGTCATCGATGTATATAATCACTCCATGTCCAATCAAATCATAGAAGATTTCGTTCATTGCAGCTTGGAAGGTGGCGGGTGCGTTACAAAGTCCAAAGGACATTCTTGTAAATTCGTACTGTCCAAATGGTATAACAAATGCTGATTTCTCCTGTGCTTCGGGTGTCATTCCGATCTGGTTATATCCTGCCCATAGGTCCAAGATTGAGTAGATTTGTGCCCTTTTCAACATGTTTTGTAAGTCTTCTGAGTGCGGGATCAGATATGCATGCTTCTTGGTGACTGAGTTTAATTTGCAATAGTTGATAACCATCCTCTGTCCATCCTTCTTTGGTACTATGCTGATAGGTGATGCCCATGGGCTTTTTGATCGTACAATTACTCCTGACTCCAATAGCTCTTGAACATGCTTTCGTACAAAGTCATGATAGTTGGCCGGCAATCTGTAGGGTGCCTGTTTGATCGGTTTGGCATCTCCTGTGTCGATATGGTGTGTGAAGAAGGCTTGATCCGGCAGATCCTTGAAACTGATTGCGATAATATCCTCATACTCCTTCAGTAGGTCTTGCAACTGTTTCTTCTGGTTCGGTAACAGGTTTTTGTTGAGGGAGTAGATGTGCTTCTTGGCACTCTCCTGGTCATCCAGTCTTTCTATTATCATATTTGCTTATCCCATTGATCCAAATCCTTTCCTTCCATGTTATGTTTCTTCTAAGTTTTCTACTTCTTTCAGAGGTTGTTATTTGCATTTGACGATCACCATCTGAGCGATTCGATCGCCTTGGTATACTTTGAATTGGTTGTGGTTGTGGTTAACTAGTCCAACCTCAATTTCTCCCCTGTAATCTTCGTCGATTAATCCCGGGAAGGCTCCTATCCCAGAATTGTGGTAGAGTCCACTCCTTGCCCATACTTGCACACACTGTCTGGGTGGTAGGGCGATAGCAATTCCAGTTTTTACGAAGGCTGATGATTTCGGTTCTAGGGTGTAATCTTCATCTGCATACAAATCATAACCTGCGGCTCCTTCGGTTTTTCTCTTCGGTATGATTGCTCTTTCTGTCAGTTTCTTGACTCGAGTTGCTGTATCCTTTTCTTCAACCGTAAATACTTCTTTAAAGGTAGGGATATTTGGTTCTTTCCACTGTTTGTGAGTTGTGTCCTGAGGTAGGTTTTGCTACAAGTCCTTCCACCACCAATAGCGCATGCTGATACATTCATCGGGGTGAATTATTTCCTCAAGTGCAATGATTTCTTCTTCTGAATCTGAATCGCTTTCTTCAATCAGGATCGGTCCATTGTCTTCATTATCTTCCTGAAATAAGGCTCTGATTTCAATAGTTGTCTGAGTGGTATAAACTTCATTGCTCCATTCCTCGGGTATTTCCTTATCTTCATTCTCTTCGGGTATCATCTGTTCTTGTTCTTGGTCATAACGCTCCTTCCAAGTCCCATGGTAATTGATGTCGTATGGTTCGTCCAGATATCTAACCCAGTTTTCACATTCCCAGAGGTCATAGGGGTTGACTTCATCCCAATAGCATTCTTGCAGGTAGGTGTTGCGATTTCCCCAAAGATGTCCTTTGCCGATGTGTCCGATATTCGTCCAGAAACAGTCCCACACTTCTCCAGTGTTGTCTGCGAATGGGTGAGGGTTCCTTCCATTATATGGTCTATGGTTCATTGAGGGTGGAGTTCTTCAGCGGGTCTGTGACAATCTTGGTTTCTTGATCTTCTTCTCTGTTGGTAAGTGCATCTCTAAGGTATCTTGGTCAGGTATCAATTTTGTATCACTACAAGTGCACATCATCTCGGCACAATAGATGCATTGCTCACAGAATGGACATCTAGTGTTCCTCATGTTGTATTCAATCAACTGGTTCTTTTCCAGAGGCATCAGGCGGCGGTATTCACTATTGATCACCACGTTTGCTTCTTCTTTTACCATGTTGAGGTATGCCTGTCCGGGGGTTATTCCTTCATCTATATCACTTTCATCTTCCAGCCTCTGAGTAAGTTTTGGTACTACTCCTTTCTGAATATTCAGAGGTACGCTAAACTTTCTTCCATGGTTGATGAAGATTAGCCTTTGTGCATCCAGATCAATTCTAGCTTTAGCTTTCTTCAACCAGTTGTTACCCAAGACGGCATTGTAGGATTATGCATCGGTAATGACCATTCTGACAGGAATTATTTCTGTTCCAAACTGGACTAGTACTACTCGGAGTACTCCTAAAGATATGCTGCTTTTTCCACTTGCAATGACCAAGGTAGAGGTAGCGGGTTCATCAATATCCCATCCTAGGTGGTCTAGGAAATACTTGGCGATGATACTGACTCCTGCTCCAGTGTCAATAATGACTGAGCATGCTAATCCTCCAATGTTGCATTGTGCATAGGCAGATGAGATATAGGTTCGCTCCTCTTGTTCTTCAGCAGTGTTAACTTCCTCGAATCAGATGGTTGGTTTGGTTTCGGTAATCTGCGTTTTCACCTTCTGCTTTGTTGATGGTGCGATCTGAAAGAGTTGTTTGAAGGTAATGTTGGCCTTTTGGCCGGCAATGTCTTCCCATGGATCATATTCAAATTCTCTAACTCTCCTAGGCTTCTTCTCTTTGTCTTCTTTCTGATCCGTCATTTCTTCATCTCCGGTGGTTGAAGTAACTGTCTCGCCGGGTTGCATTATTTGTTTAAAGGCTTTGTCCCATTGATCCTCATTCAACTGTTGCCTTTGTGTTGGCTTCTTAGGCTTTTCGATAACAACCTCAGATTCCTGGATCGGCTTCTTCCTTGGGTAGGGAGTTTTTCTTGTAGTAGTGCGGCTGACTGCTTCGACAGGGTAGGCTTCCAGGTATTCTTCGCCAAATTCTTCATCTTCTTCTTCAATTTCTTGCACTATGTTGGCATGGTCGGCCTTCTTTACTTCCTCTCTCTCACATCCTTCCTTCCAACTTCTAGTTTGGCAATCTTTAGCAAAGTGACCTCGCCTTCCGCAGAGGAAGCAGTTTATCTCAGTTTTGTTGCATTCTTCGGCGACAAAGGTTCCTCTCGGTTGTCTATTCTGACGGATCACCTTGGCTTCCAGGTCGGCTATGTGTGCTGTCATTTCTGAGAACATCTTGGTAATCTTCTCCATTTCATCTTCGTGAGTTGTCTTTCCTGTTTTTGCCATAACTATTAGTTTAATAGTGTCCTCCTCAGGTGGTTTGGCTGCTGTGGATACCATTTGAACTACTGGTATTCCAGTGCTGAATTTCCTGCGTAAGTCTTGTGGTAACTTATCATATAGGGATGCTGAATGTCCTGCTTCGGTATCCCAAAAGGCCTGTGCCATTCTGACTTTTTCTTCCATACTTCGAGGGTCAAACTTCTTGATATGGCATTGGATGTCTGCAGGTAAGCTATTCATGAACACCATTTCTCGTACAACTAGGCTGGTTTCTCCACAGAGTTGCATATACTGATCGATGGTATTAACCCAGTCTTCCGGGCATTGATTGATTGACATCTTCATATTGAATAGCTGTTCCTTGATTGATTCTCGTTTCTGTTCAGTGAAATACTTCTCCTCTAGCTAGGCTCTTGTAACATCCCAATAAGCAGTGGCTAATGTTGCGGTGGGAGGGTTATTTCCAGCTGCTGCTGTGGCTGCGAGGATTAATCCTCTTAGTCCAGTGGCTGCTGCATCCGTTAGAGCCACACGGTAGACTTCTCTTGCAGGTCCTCTAAGTTGGGCGGCCAGGATAGGTAGCCATCGGGTGCTGACCGTTCCTTTGGCTGCAAAATAGCTTTCCAAATCATCCAAAAATTCTCGAACATATTCCTTAGTGTATCCGTAAAAGGTAGGTAGTCTGTCTGTCATGATTTCTTCGTCCTCTTGAAGTCTTCTTCTGGGTAATTGTAGTAATGTGGGCGGTGGCTGTGGTAGTACCGTTCTTGCTTTTGTCTTCTACTATGGGTTTCGGCAAGTTCGGTTATGCAATATAGGTAACAAATCGGTCGATGTGTTGATTGATTTCCTGCCAGTCGGCACCAATTGTAGCGGACTAAAATATATTAACGGCGAAATACTCGGAATTGAGCAAGTGCAGAAAATACGTTTTAGGGGTCTTAGCGGTTTATGCGGTAGCGTCTTAAGAAAGGTGTCGATGTAGGTGTTAACTAGCAAGAATTATGTGTGATTGGTCGAATAAAGTGTATCTGTTAGAATCTCGAAACTATCCAATTGCTTACTCCTTGAGTAAGGCTTCAGTATCTCTTGGGTTGTCTGTTGTAAGCTTCCTTAGCTTGTTGCAGTCCGAATTTTATTGATAATTGCGAGCGGGGTATTTATAAGAAATTACAAGGTGCTATACAGGCAGCTACCCAGGTTACTACTTGAATTTCTGATTGGCTCAGCTAAATATAAGGTACAAATTGATTGGCTAAGATATAATAAATGATATATCAGATTATAACGTAATTGGGCGACGAAATAATATATCAGATCGAAATACTATTTTAGGTTATAGCATGATTGTGGATCTCAACAATGCTAAAGGTCTCAACAACGCTAAAGGTCTCAACATTGTTGAAAGTCACATGACTTGATCTCACATGATCAAATTGTATGTCGTCACAAAGTGTTCCGTCACAATAGGTAGATAAAGTATAGATTCATTCCTCCTTCTCTTCTTCAGCAGTATTAACTTCCTCAAATTAAATAGTCAGTTTGGTTTTAGTAATCTGTATCTTTACTTTCTACTTTGTTGATAATGCAATCTAGAAGAGTTGCTTGAAAGTAATGTTGGCCTTCTGATTAGTAATATCTTGTTAAGAGTTATATTCAAATTCCTTGACTCTTCTGGGTTTCTTCTCCTTATTCTCCTCTTACTCTATTATTTCTTTATCTCCAGTAGTTGAGATAACTATCTTACCAGGTTGCATTGTCTGCTTGAAGGCTTTGTCCCATTAGTCTTTATTCAGCTATTATCTTTATGTTAGTTTCTTAGATTTCTTGATAAAAACTTCAGGTACTTAAGCTAGTTTCTTCCTTAGGTAGAGAGTATTTCTAGTGGTGGTATAGCTAACTGTTTCGATAGAGTAAGCTTCCAGGTATTTCTCACTGAATTTCTTATCTTTTTCCTCAATTTTCTACACTATATTTACATGGTTGGCCTTTTTATCTTCCTCCTTTTCTTGGCCTTCCTTCTAACTTCTAGTTTGGCAATCCTTGGCAAAGTGACCATGCCTTCTACAAAAGAAACAATTCATCTCAATCTTGTTGTATTCTTCAGTAATATAGGTTCCTCTTAGCTGTTTGTTTTAGCAGATTACCTTAGCTTTAAGATCAGTGATATGTGCTATTATTTTAGAGAATATCTTAGTAATCTTCTCTATTTCATCTTCATGTATTGTCTTTCCTGCTTTTTCTATAACTATTAGTTTGATATTATTCTCTTTAGGTAGTTCAGATGATGCTGATAATATTTGAACTACAGATATTTTAGTGTTGAACTTCTTACACAAGTCTTGCAGTAACTTGTTATATAGGGATGTAGAGTATCCTACTTTGGTATCCCAAAAGGCTTATACTATTCTAACTTTTTCTTCTATTCTTCAAGGGCCAAACCTTTTGATATAGTATTGGAGATCTGCAGATAAGCTATTCATGAACATTATTTCTTATACAACAGGGCTGGTTTCTCTACAAAGTTGTATATACTGATCGATAATAGTAACTCAATCCTCTAGGCATTAGTTGATTGACATCTTTATATTGAATAGTTGCTCCTTAATTAATTCTCATTTCTATTTAGTGAAATATTTCTTCTCTAACTAGGTTTTGGTGGTATTTCAATAAGCAATAGCTAATTGTATAGGTATGGCTCTATTTCCAGCTGCTGCAATAGCTGTAAGGAGCAACTCTTCTAGTCTAGTGGCTACTGCATCTGTTAAGGCTAGATGATATATTTCTCTTGCAGATCCTCTAAGTTAGGCAACTAGGATAGTAATCCATTGAGTGCTAACCAGTTCTTTGGCTGCAAAGTAACTCTTCAAATTATTTAGGAATTCTTGAACATACTCTTTAGTATATCTGTAAAAGGTAGATAGTTTGTCTAATATGATTTCTTTATCCTCTTGAAGTCTTCTCCTAGATAGATGTAGTAATGTAGGTGGTGGTAGTAGTAGTGTCATTCTTGCTTTTATCTTCTACTATGAGTTTTGGTAAGTTCGGTTATATAATATAGGTAACAAATTAGTTAAGGTATCAATTGATTTCCTGCTAGTCAGCACCAATTATAGTAGACTAAAATATATTAATAGTGAAATACTCTGATATTGAGCAAGTATAGAAAATACATTTCAAAGGTCTTAGCAGTTTATATAGTAGTATCTTAAGAAGGGTAGATATCTATATAAGTATTAACTGGCAAGAATTTTAAGTACAATCAATTGAATAAAGTATGTATTTGTTAAAATCTTGAAACTATTTCAATTGCTTACTCCTTGAGTAAGGCTTTAGTATTCCTTGGGTTATCTGTTGTAAGCTTCCTTAGCTTGTTGCAGTCTAAATTTTATTGATAATTGCAAGAGAGGTATTTATACAAATTGAAGAGAGTACCATATGGGTGGCTACCCAAAACTCCTAATACAAATTGATTGGCTAAGATAAAATAAAATACTATATTAAGTTATAATATAATTAGATAATGAAATAATATATCAGATTGAAATACTATTTTAGATTGTAATAACATTAAGATTTGTAATAACACTGAGAGTTGTAATATTACTGAGAGTCATAATATTACTACAGTTATATGACTGTGATCTCACATAATCAAAATTAGTATTATTATCAAAATATTCTATTATACTATATACTAATATTATCTGCAGATATAGAGTACTGAAGAAAATAATCAGTAACTGAGATATAGAGTTTCTAAATGAACTAATTAGAGAACTTAAGCAAACTTACCATATCAAATATATTTAAATAATATTATATTACCTATATAGAAATGGTCAAACTAAGTATACTAACCAAATAGTTAAGAATGTTCTAGTGAAGATTATTGATCAAGAAACATTATGAGATTATTATCTTGATAGTGCTCTTTTTGCAGTCTAAACTATTTGTCAGATATCAACAAAGTTCAGCCTCTTCAAGCTTATATATAAAGATTACCTAATTGAGAGTTTTATCATCTAGAAAAAGATATTAGAATGTATAATAATTATTTATAGGCTTATGTTGTATAAAATATCAGCAGATTAAAATTAATTTAAAAGAAGATATCTATATTTATTAATAAGATACAGAAGAGACAACAGATGAACCAAAACAAGAAGGCAAATACAACCCCCTTATATATTGGAGATTAAGTCCTTATATATCAGAACATTGTAGAATTATCATGGTTGGCTAAATTACAACTAAAATAAGAAAAACTATACTATATATAAGCTATAAAAGAAAGTATAATTTGGCTCAAGAGACTCAACAGTTCTATCCTCCCTACCACAGTCCATCAAAGTAAGATCAAGATCTACCATAACTAACAAATATAGCTCAAAGAAGGATATATAAAAAGCTATAAAAGAAACACTATTAAAGAGATCCAAGACTATTAACTAAATACCCCTCAACTAAGAAGAAAACTTTGAAAAACTTCTCTTACTTAGCTAACAGTGCTATGAGTAGTTATACTATTAAAACTATATAACTGATACTACAATCTGATTCCATTAGGGTTGAGTTTGCAGTCTATATCACAAGTATAGAAAGCAAGAAGTAGTACTATCTAAGTTTATAAAAGATATAGCTAATAGAACCTATATACTTTTCTTTAATTATAAATGGCTTCTGCCAGGATTTTATAAAAAAACTATTAATATTTCTAAACTTACCTTGCTGAAATTGCACAAATCTATCAAGCTATAAAAGAAGAGATTACTCTGTTATCTTTTTGTTTTGATGATGAAACCTTCCCAGTTGAGCTTCCAGATATGATGGCTAACTCTAAATTTGCTTAATTTCTATGAATTTGCCACTATACATAATTTGAAGTTACTATGATCTTCTATCTTCTTCTATTTTTAGTTATTTATAATAGTTATTTCTACCTGATAACTTTTATTTCTATAATACAATATTTTTATTTATAAAATGTTACCATCAGAGTTATTATATATTCATGATAATTAGATTATATTTTCATAGTGAAGTTTTTCTTATTTATTCTTTAGTCTTTCAATTTATATAAATACTCCCTTTATTTCTATCTAAATAAATCAGTTTGTACAGAATCTTAGAATATCTCAATATCAGTCATAGTAAAGCCTAAATAAGTACAGCAAGCAGCTATTAGTAGGAATATATAACTGAAGATATTATATCTATAATTCTGAGCATTCTTACTTAGTATATTTGATATATATAGAACAACCAATTATTAGTATATTTGTTATACTAAATAGCTTAAAGCTTTTAAGTAGAGAGTTTATTATATTAAATTAATAAAGTTATTAAAATAATAATAAAAAATTAAATAAAATATAAATACTTAATTTTAATATTTATAATTTAGAAATTATAGTATTATTAAAAATATCTTAAAATATAAGTAAAAAAAGAAAAATTATATCTTATATTTAAATTAGAGTAAAGATAAGACTATAAGATTAGCTAAGTATAGAAGATTTAGAAAGCTTAATTAGAAACCAATAACTAGGCTAAAGTCTATACTATAAGTAAAATCAAAGTAGTGTGACGGCCGACCCCCAACTTGACTGATTTTCACGAATTTATACTATGCTCGATTTAGAAAGATATTGTAATACTTTGTCCAACTCCAATTTTATTGGCATAACGACAATTTTATTGGCATGACGACAATTTTATTGGCATGATGATAATTTTATTGGCAAAAGAGTTACTTCATATTCTTCGCAACAATTGGATAGTATTTTCATAGCGAAATCTTTATTAGTTGTTCTTTAGTCTTTTAATTTTATATAAATACCCTCTCTATTTCTATCTAAATAAATCAGTTTGCACAGAGTCTTGGAATATCTCAATATCAGTTGTAGTAAAGCCTGAAGAGCATAGCACGAAGCTGTAGTAAGGATATGCAAAGGGAGATATCATGTCCATAATTCTGAGCATTCTCATTTGGTACATATGAACAAACGAACAAATGACTGGTTGTTAGTACATTTGTCACAGTAGAAATAGAATGTTTAGAGGAATAATACTATAAAAATATAAAGTATATATTATAAGATATTGAAAAATATTAGTCTTTTTAAATATTGTAATAAATGTACTAAAAATCAGTTGTTTGTTCATATGTATCAAGTGAGAATACTTAGAGTATCAGATGTGATATCTGTTGAAATTTGATCTTCGAATGTGTGTTTGGAGTAAAGAGCGCACTGGCTAATGAAGCCAATATGCATGTATTTATTAATGCTAATTTATGATTGGTCGATACAAAACAAAGATCGTCTAAGCCATGATCGAGTGACGTAGCATCAATCGTTGATGCATCGATCATTGATAGGAGAGATATAATAAGCTAATAATTACAACACTCCCCCTGCTTGATATATCTCGATAAAAAATAAATAAATAAGAATAAAAGTAAAGTGTTCAACTGTACATCACAAATGTCATCCATGAAGTACATTTACTGCAAATGATTATATGTAAAATACTACTTGAGTGATAGGAATGATGTGATAAAGAACATAAAATTTTTAAAGAAATAATGTTAGTTACATAAGCCCATTTTTGCGATCAACATTTCAAGTCTTGGTCACGCAAGTGGCTTGGTTAATGCATCAGCGATCATTTCATCTGTCGCCATATAGATAATATCTATCACTTTTGATTCAACTTTCTCTCGAATAAAGTGGTGCTGAATGTCGATATGCTTTGATCGAGCATGATTAATTGGATTTTTGGCGAGGGCGATTGCTGATTGGTTGTCTTCAAATAAGGTTGTTGCACAGTTCGGCAAATATCCTAGCTCATCCAATAGGGTGCATAGCCAAATGGCTTCTTTCATCGCATGTGCTAATGCCATATATTCTGCCTCAGTTGTTAATAGGGCAACAGTTGCTTGGCATTTGCTTGACCAGCTGATGGCTCCTCCTGATAGGTTGAAAATATATCCCGTGGTTGATCGTCGTGTATTAATGTCTCCTCCCCAGTTAGTATCGCTGAAACCGATCAGTCTTAGATCCTGATCGCATCTAAGGCACAGCTTATAATTGGCTATTCCTTTAATGTATCTTAATAATCATTTGAGAGCGTGGTAATGTTCTTGCATTGGATTGGCCGAAAATTGACTGATGATGCTAACAGCAGCAGCTAGATCAGGTCTCGTCCCGATCATCAGGTACATTATGCTACCGATCATTTGTCTGAACAGACTTTGATCTGCAGATTTTTCTTCTTCAGATTTGAGTTAGATGGATGGATCAAGGGGTGTACTGATTAGTTTGGCGTCTATCATGTTAAACCTTGTAATGATTTGATTGGCGAAGTGGCTTTGATCAATTGTGATCGTGTGTGTCTTTCGATCGCGCATGATCTGAATACCCAAAAAATGTTTAATTTCGCCACAGCCCGTCATATCAAATGCATTGCTAAGTTCCACCTTGAATTTGTTCATCATTTCCATTAAGTTGGCCAGAATTAGTAGATCGTCGACATATATGGCAATAATTATCAGCGATTGATATTGATCATCTTGTCTTCTCCTTAGATAAATGCTATGATCCGATTGTAGTCTTATAAAATTTGATTGGCTGAAGTAGTTGTCGATCTTCTGATTCCACATATGAGGTGATTGCTTTAGTCTATACAGTAATCGATTGAGCTTACACACAGCTCTCAGTGACAGCTCCGATTGGTCAATTCCTTCAGGTACCATCATGTAGATCTCTTCATCAAGATCGCCATTCAGGAATGCAGTTTTTACATCCATTTGGTGAATTTCTAAGTTTAAGGTTGCTCCGATCAATAAAAGTGCCCTGATCGATGTGAATTTCACCACAGGAGCAAATGTTTCATCATAATTAATTCCTTGCTGTTGTGAATATCCCTTGGCCACTAATCTCGCCTTGTACCTGGCAACCGATCCATCAGTGTTGAGTTTCTTTTTAAATACCCATCTGCATCCAATCGGCTTGCATCCCGCAAGCACCTCAGGTACAATTGTCTATGTGTCATTATTCTTAAGTGATTTAAGCTCTTGATTGATCGCTTCCTCCCAAAGCTTTGTGTCAGGCAGAGAAATTGCCTCCTTGTAGGTCATTGGGTCATCGGTCGATTCAATTAAATTAGCTTCTGACATGTGATCTTGCCAAATTTGTAGAGCTTCAGTGTCGATCAATTGTTTGATTGGCTCCCAGGTGTTGTTGTCATCATCATAGCCTAGCCATTTAACCAGATATTCCTTTTTTTCATCAATCTTGCATTCTCCGATGATCGCTTTGATGATATATTCTCGATCTTCTGGGTTGACGATTGTTGGGGATTTTAATATAATAGATTCATCGAATGTGACGTCACGGCTAATCTCTATTCTCCTATTGGTTGGATCCCAGAGCCTGTACGCCTTCTTTTCGTCATGATAGCCAATCATTTTAAGCTTTTTGGATCAAGGCACCAGCTTTGACCTTTTTCCCTTGCGAATATGCATATACGTATCAGCCCATATGACGTGCAAGTTACTGATATCAGGCTTGTGACCATGCCATAATTCAAATGGTGAAGCACTCTCCTTATTGGCTTGCGTTGGAAATTGGTTACGTAAATATGTAGCACTTGCGGCAAGTTCCACCCAAAGTTCGTCAGGTATACCAGCAGTAATTTTAACTGCCCGGATTGACTCCATCAATGTCCGGTTATATCGTTCGGCTACACCATTTTGTTGCGGCGTGTCCGGTGTTATCATTTCGTGATGAATTCTGTGTTTGATTAAAAATTCGTGCATCTCGGTGTTTACATACTCTCCTCCTCCATCTGATCGGAGAATCTTGAGTTTTCGACCCAATTGCATCTCGGCGAATGCCTTGAATGTCCGGAATCGATCAAATGTATCACTTTTGTTGTCAATGAAATATGTTTTGATGTAGTGAGTGGCATCATCGATGAAAGTTAATATATATTTTGCTCCATTGACTGATGGCATGGGCATCGGCCCGCACAGATCTGTGTGCACCCTTCCGATAGGCTCCATCGATCGATTTTTTGCGTGTCCGAATGGCTTGCGGTGCGACTTTGCGTGTTCACACCCGGCGCATATTTCGATTTGTCCGGTTGACAGCCACACATCTCCGAGCCCTGTGACAAATTTGTTGATTGATTGCAGAGTATTTTGGCCCGGATGGCCTAGTCGGTGATGCCATAATATATAGTCATTGATCTTGGAATCGGTGATGTTTGCTTCTAGCTCTAGCTCTAATGTCGATAAATGAAATAGGTCACCATCGGCTTGTCCGATTTTAATTTCTTCGTGATCCGCACCGATTTTAATTACTGATCCGTCGCTCTTGAAGGTTATGTCATTTCCATCATGTGTCAATACCTGCACAGATATTAAATTTCTGGTGATCTCCAGTACATATAAGACGTCCTATAATTTCAGCTCGTCATCGAGCTCAATTGTCCCAACGTGTGTCGCGCGTAATTTCTTATTCCCTGTACACGTGACTAAGCCGTTGTGCTCAGCCACCATCTCGAAAAGCTCCAATTGGTTGAATATATGTTGCATGGTGCCCAAATCGATGATAGCACCAATCGCCAGATTTGCTTCGGCTCTCGGTTTAGCTTTTTCTTTTTCTGTTTTTACCCAATCGTTGAATTTGTTGCATTGAAATATTCCGTGTTCTCCCTCACAGACGTAACATTTCCGAGGGTGTCCCCGAAAATTCCCGCCTCGATTGGCTCTGCAATCGCCGCCTTGGTTGTCTCTGTCATTATGACCTCCTCGATTGTTTCCATTTTCATTGTTGTAGCCTCGGCTTCGTCCGGCGCTTCCGCCTCGATTGTCGTGACTGCCGCCTCGGTAGCCGCCTCGGTCGCCGCCTCGGTATCCCCCTTAGTCGCCGCCTCGGTAGCCACCTCAGTCTGTCGTGTGGGCTTCGTCGCACCTTTGTTTATTATCCGGGTCGAACCTGATGCATACGAGTTATAAAGCCTCCAGCATTATCGGCATATTCTCTCGCGCAAGTATTAATTCCCAGTACCTGGAGCTTAGACCCTGGAGATATTGCGGTATAGCTTCTGTATCAGTCATATCTTTGATTTGCGCCATAATTCGGTTAAATACGTTATTATAATCTTCAATCGATCCTTTTTGCTTCATCATCGCAAGCTTATCACGCATTCGTAACAATTGTTCCATTGGTGCGTATTTTTGCATCATAGCCTCTTTAAGCTCATCCCACAAATCAAATTCTCCTGATGTGTTCACATGCCTCCATAACCACATTCTAGCATTGCCTGTAATTTTGCTGATCGCTGTGTTGACTTCCTCCTTTTGTACTGATAGATTGGCGCTGGTGATAAATTGCTCTACGGCATCAAAGTAATCGAACAATCTGGGTGCACCACCTGATCCATCGAATTTGTTGATTGATCTCAGGTACTCCT